>JASDQU010505275.1:42443-56826 GCA_032191745.1 Picea mariana | reverse complement strand
AGATATGATGGACATGGGTCACCAGTGGAACATTTGGAGAAGTGAAGAACACTTTGGATGAAGACACAGCCAGAATAATGGCCTCATCACTCTATTCATACACTAGAAGGAATTCCATAAAAATGGTATGTAGACCAGGAACTGTGCAGAGGCACTGCAGAATGGACAACATTTCCAAAGAAGTTTGTGGTAACCTTCTTATTTGAACATGAGAATCCCAACATGGATTTAGCACTCAAACAAATCAGAGGGGTGATATTTATTAAGGAACCATAGGTTGAACATATAATAGAGTGTCAACAGAAGAATAGATAGACAGTGAAAGAACTATTGTGATGCTATCATGTGCAGAAAGAAGCAGCAGATGAAGATGACTCATGCAATATCCAAATTACATAAATTGAAGGAGAAAGAGAGGTGGAAGTCCCATCCCTAGAATCAGAAGTTTTTTCTACGTCAATCAAGGTGAATAAAGTCAACATTGGGACAACTGAGAATCCAAAAATGGCCATCATTGGAGACTACTAGGATGAGCAAATATAGAAAGAATAACAAAGTTATTGCACGAGTACAATGACATGTTCCCAAGAATATTTACAAAGATGAAAGGCATAGCAAAAGAGCTAGGAGAGATGAAGATACCTCTCAAACCTAAGGTTAGATTTGTCAGACATTGACCTTATAGACTAAATCCAATATATAAGAAAAAAGTGAAAGAAAAAATTGACAGAATGTTGGAAGATGATATCATAGAACTAATAGAAGAATCATAATGGATAATCCCTATTATAGTGTAGGAAAAGAAAGAAGGAGGGATAAGGATTTGTTTGGATATGAGGAAACTGAATGATTCTTTCCTACATGACCCTTCCCCCTCCTTTTAATAGATGAGGTATTAGAGAATGTGGGAGGCCAGGAAGCATACTCATTTACAGATGAATTCTCATGTTATCATCAAATCAAGATAGCTCCAGAAGACATGTAGAGGACTAATTTTTCCACAGAATGGGGTTCCTACAAGTATACAGTCATGCCTTTTGGGCTGAAGAATGCACCGTCTATATTTTCAAGGGTAGTAATAGCTTCTTTTAAGGAATTCATACATCATTTCTTAGAAGTGTATTTGGATGATTAGACAATCCACAATCTATTGAAATATCATGTATAGGTATTAAGGATGATGTTGGAAAGATGCAAGCAGTGTCAAATATCATTGAATATCAAGAAGTGCATTTTTGGGACACCTTTTGGAATATTGTTGGGACATATAGTCTATAAAAAAGGGCTATTGGTGGATCCTGCTAAGATTGTAGGAATTTTTAATTTACCACCACCAAAATCAGTACGTCGGTTAAGAGAAACATTGGGACAAACATGCTACTACACAAAATTTATAAAACGGTATGCGCATATGCTAGGGGAAAAATCCCCTTGTAACTATACTAGGGTTTAAAGTATAGACAAAGAAAATGACTCCCTAAAAGTAAATCTAGTGTCTACACTACCCCAAACATACCAAAATAGATGAAAATAAAGCAATGGAAGATAATATCGATAACAGTACCTTTTATCCAACGTCTGGTGATGATCTCCTCAAGCTTTGTATTTCCCGAAGCTGCAAGTCTCCTCCCAAAGCTGACCTACATCCAAGACTAGGAAAATAAGGCTACAAGCATGCTATTTCTATTCATAAATTAGGGTTAGATATCAAATGTTATGTATAAATCAAAGAAAAGACACAAAACATCATCATTTGGGACAAGGAAAAGAGATTCTTTTATTCATTAATCAAATATTGAAGCTTACAATCCTTGCAGGCCACCATTCCGTGAACCTGGTCTAGGATCCTCTTAACAATGCTCCAAGTGCACCTTGAATAAGCCTCTTCTCACAATATAATAATCACCTCAAGGGAAGGGAATGGATTGAATGGACGAAAAGGGGATGAAGAGGGAATGTTGAGGCAATAACTCACAAAAGGTTGCAAATTCTTGGGCAAGGAAGGGAAGGGAATTTGGGCAGAGTTTCACTGTTCTAATGCTTAGTTGTGGAATGATACCCAAAGAACTCATTTTATATGACAAAAGGATGGTTATTTGGTTGGGGGATAGGATATAACAGGTGAATTGGTTGCGAAACTTCCAATAACCTATAAATTTCACCGAATTCCTTACAAATTTTTAATTTTTGCAACTTTTGGAGGTATACACGGGTTGTTTAGTGTACATAAAGTGTATGTACATGGGTTTTCTAGCATGAAACAAGAATATGTACATGGAAAGTAGTGTAGCAGGGCACGTACATGCTCTAAATATTAGTTTTTTAAATAGAGCTACTCAACAGTGATTTGGAAAATTATGCAAACAGGATGGACAATGCCATGTATGCATGAGTAGGGAATTTTAGGGACATAACATATTCCCCCTAATGTATGAGGTCATAAGAGAAACTGATGATTGAAATACATTACAACATCTTCACCAATGCACAAAATCGAGTGAGCCCAGGACCAGATTTTGGGAGGTTCCATCTGCAAAACAATAATTGTCTCTTCGAGGAGAGCATACCCATGCTCAGGATGAACTAAATCATGGTTTCCAATCAAATACACTATGTATCCATGTCATATAACTATATAAAGTGTAGTTGCAAGAAATACACAACAAATCTACATCTCAAAATCAATCGAAGATATACAAGTACAATATGCATCTTCAAGAAGCTAGTGACACATGCGACTGGAGATGAATTCTTCATATCTCGAGCAACAACTTCAATATATTCAAAATCCAAGTAGGATTACAACGGGAGTGTAAGAATCACTACCCTAAGGTCTTTGACAATCTGTCAGGAAAATACTAAAGGATCTCGATGATCAGGCAAAGAACTTCATCAATTTTGAATCTAGACTTGAATGGACTCTCAGGATGGCTGACTCATGAAAGTCAAGAGAAAAACTATAGAAAGGATGACTCAGGTTGGATAAAACTTCCCTTGGGCAAAAGAACAAAAGATGTTCTGACTCAGGCAACATGAGATTGACATAATTTTGTGATGCAGGAGGCAACAAAAGATCTCCATATGTTTGGAAGGGTAACAAAATGGAGGAGGACACAACTCTATGTAGCGAGAACAACTTCCAAAGGTCATACTAGATCCCAATTCTTGACGAACAAACAAAAGGATGTGTTTTTTCCAAGGGTGACTATCTTTGTTGTCGAAAAAAGAATGTTTATTTCTAGTCCCCTCTTTTTGGAATATTTGATTTTTTTGTCTTTTTCAATTTTTAAAGAGCTTGAAAAAGAATAAAGAATGCTACGTTATAAAGGAGGAACGAGTGTCGAGACAAGAAAACTGGTTCTAAGAACATGGAACATACTAATTCTTAGGGTAAGGAGACATGTGAAAGATAAAAACACTTAGGGAAAATTCCTCCATGGATCAAGGTGTCAGGTCGCAGAGGCAAGAAGAGTTGCAAGGCTTGCGTATAAGGAATGCCTCAAAGGCTTAGTTGAGAGAAACATGGATTTGGAATTAGGCCAAAGATGCAAATATGAGACCCGTAATGCGATTAAGCAAGACACAAGGAGACCCCTTATATGTAATTTTTTATGAGCCTAGAGAAGGTAAGCTCAATAGTTTTTCACGTTTAGAGAGTCTGAAAAATTTCAAAAGAAGAATCCAGGGAGTATCTTTTTCGGAGTTAGGCTAGTTGGTTCAAAAAAGGGTTAAACTTGCACCAAAAATACATCTTTTCAAAACCATTTTAATGAGTGTGACAAAGACAAGATCACTCAACTATCTTTTCAACTTTAAGGAGTCTGCAAAGAGCTTAACTATGGAATCACTACCTTTTTCTGAGTTTAGTCTCCTTAGCTAGAAAAAGTATAAAAGTAACTGAGGAGAACTCTCACGACGACATGAATATCTTGAGGCATACCTTTTTCTGCTATAATCCACAATCTGGAAAAAGGGTTAAAATCATGCAAGTAGATGTTCTTCTGGACCAATTTAATGAGTGTGAAGGAACACGGTCACTTGATGATATTTTCAATTTTAGGGAGCCTAAAAAGAGCTTAACTATGTGTTGAGGGGTCCTAAATCCATTTAACTCAACAACAGGAATGAAACCTGCCACTAAGGCCCAATTAAACTCTACAACATTTGATAGTGGAATGGTTCTCCATATCTTTTGATCCGACCAATTTATCGATGAGCTTTACGTAGTGATTGACAAGATATCTTCTTATGAAAGTTCCTCCTTCAGTTTAAACATTCTATTTTTGTATTTTCTTTTATTATACGAGTCTGATAAAATGATGTGTGATGGTGTAAACCAACTGGTGAAAGGGAGTCTTAACTACTAGAGAAGGTTGAGCTCGGGATAACCCTCATGCTCAAGCATGCAGACAAAGATATCCACACCTGCTACAAGCCTAGTACTAATACATTAACTTGCTAGTATTTAAATTATTTCCTAAAATACAATTATTGTAAATAAAATACACATGCAATAAGATGATGGAAAGAAAAATAGTTTCCTTATCTCTAATCATTAATCACACATTAACACAACGGTTTTCTTTCCATCATAAAGAACAAGAACTACAAAATATTGAAACAACTAACTTATCAATAGACTGAGAAACTCTTACTCATTACAATATCCATTCATGAAATAAAGTCGGAAGTAATTCCTCCCCAAATCCCATCACACACGCCTTTGATGAAAAAAATAGAAGTTTGTCTCCAGTCCTAAAAAATACTTCTCAATTAAGGTAGTTCGGAAATAGTTCTTTGCAAATCCAAAAATGAGGGTCTTTGAAAAAACCATCGACCCATTCTAAAAGGTCGATTCCTCTTATTTATAACAAATCATTAACTAAAAATAACTATCAAAAGTGCAATCTAAGTAAAACAAAACATCACCACATGGAACTTCCATCTCTCTATCTTCTAAGAGTCATCAAATAGTTTCACTGAAGTGGATGACTCTTCTCATACTATGACTATTTGACAAAGAGTTCCTTGCAAGTGTTGGCATACGTGAATCTGTGTTGGTCCATCGGGACCGAAAGGATTTATTTTACTTCTACTACCCATGCTCGATACCTAACTATTTTGACACTTAACTACTGTAATATTGTTCGAGCCTTGATCGGGTGCTCCATGAACTATTGTACTTGACCCAGTGTCATGCTCGCTCAGGTATCACTGAAGACTGGAGGTTGGAAAAAATATTTCTTTGTTGACGTCTTAATGACAGGCTTCTCCCTTGGAGTGTACTCCAACTGCGTCTCAATCCTCAGAGAGGAAACTTCACATGTTTCAACTTATTTTAGCTTGGGTGCTCTCGATGAGCATCTGGTGGTTGGATTTATTAGTGGCATCTTACCTGCAGCTAGAGCATAGTTTAGAGACTGTGCCAGAAAATTAGATGGATATATAAATTATTACCAACAAATTGAAAAACTTGAACACATACCTATGCATCTTATTTAACCTAGTTTTGATAATATGAGGGTCAGTACAGTATCGAGACACTTTCTCTACTCATTCGGATGATCTGGAATTCAAACTTGTGCGCATAATGAATTTGTTCAAAATTGTTCTAGATATTTAAACAGAGATGAACTTACCTTGTCACATCTGCCATTTAATTCGAGTTATGAGTGTAGTTTCATTAAATATTCCGCCAGATATTCAAAGATGTTTAAAATTAAATTCATTGTGGATTAATAGTGCAGGCATGAGTGATAATATGTCCTATCAATGATTTCAAATTGTTGTTGTTCAATTGGTGCATGAGGTATAAACAAATGCGGGATCAAGCATTAATTGGTCTATTAAATGTCCAAATCTGATCGTATATTGTGCCACAAACATCCCATCGTTTCTCTAGTCTAGTCGATGGATCAGGGGTTGGTATTCTATTTTGAACACTTTCTATCGATATCTTCTTGCAAAAGCTTTGATGCCGATCGATCTTGCCATACAGAGCTGACGTGACAAAGTTGACTAGGAGGTGTGACTAGGGAACAATAAACCTTAAGATGACTCGAGATGAAACTAGGCCGTACAAAAATCTTATGTGATAAAGACACGTGGCACTCGAGACCGACGTCTTGATTCATTTGTGCTAATCAAAATCATGAATTTTATTTAAGCTATATTTTCTAAAACCTGATCCTATCTTTCCGACAACGAAAAGTATCAAGGATCGACGATCGACGATAAACCTTACCCAAGTGATCTTGGATCGACTCTCTCGAAAAAGTATCTATGTCGAAAACGCATTGGGGATTGACGATCGGTGGTATGTTTGTTAGAGACAAAATGATTGTTTTCACCTTTCTAGATTTCCCCAACCCTGATAAATCACATCAGTCATCAATTATCTGTGATTTCTTTACGTCCTTTGTTAATGTCTACCCTTCCCATATTTTGTTGATGCCGAAGGGGATCGACTATCTCTTGAAATTTCATGTGAATAAATTATGCCAACCAATTCCACTTTCTGCCAATGCCGATGGGGATCAACACTCGGAGAATTTTGTTACTATGTGGTCCCTTTAATTGCTTGATTTTTTCCGACACCAAACCTAAGCGTGTTAGGTGCAGTGTTAGCTACCAATTCGTAATTCAGGCATCAAATTATTTTAGACATGAGGTTTCACAAGTTCAAACAAACCTGACTTGATGATAAGAGTCATGAAAACATAACAAAGATAAACCATTTCCCGAATTGAAATCAATTCGGACAGTGAGGAAAACAAGTGGTACCCAAAAAGTGATAAAATTTCATAAGGATTTTAGGGTGTGTTGAGTGCTCAACAAATGACGACTTACTAGGTGAAAGAAAAATATTTGATCCTTCCTCGGGCTTAGCTGATGCAGAAGCTGGTTAAGAACTTAACTAGATTTGTTATTCTTTTATCAGAGTCTCTTCTATCCTTGTGTTTGAAATTTCCCTGGTTTGTGAATCTGGGCCTGTCTATGGGGTTTCGACCTTTATTCCACCTTCATTCCCTTCAACCATGACCCACTCCCCCTTTTGACAAGATTCGAGTAAAGAATTCACTGGCACTAGGCCTTTTAGTTATCATCATTCACTTGTTGCGATGTTGCTCCGCTGACAATGAGCATCCATAGCCCCGATGGAGTCACCCTGATGTCACAGACCTTACTCTGCTGCCAGGGAGTTTCCATAGCTCCGACGAAGTCATCTACATCCCATCTCCTACTTTTCACTCATTTGATATAATTGATTTATTTTCGGTAGAGATGCCTTGAGCGAGTGGGAGAGGAGGACGTATTTTATCTACAAGATGAGATGGTTAAGGTGAAATTTTTCTAGCTCTATCTTGAGGTACATGTGATCCTTTCCATATTACCATCTTTCCCTTTAGGTTTTACCAGACCACCAGGTAGACACTTCATCACTTTCCAAGGTTGTTTATTTGTAAAGATTAGATACAAAACTCCTTTAAGACAACAACAATTCACCCAACATTTCCTGTGTTGTATGTAAGAATAAGTCAGGAACATAGTTTTCTATACCATATGAATTAAGGTCAACCAATGCCTTGCAGAACACAATTTCAAAGAGCAAAAAATAATAGAAAAAGTAAACAAAAATAAAAGATTCCACAATCAGCCTAAAAATAAAACAAGATGAAAACACACACACAATTTTTTTTGTTTAACAAAAACATTGTTTTAGGGCTTGACCATTCACTGGGAGGGTGTCGGGTTCCCCCCTGAGATTTTCCAACCAATACATGCCTGCCCCAAGTTTCTCGGCTACCTGAAAAGGTCCAAGACATAAACTCTGAAACTTTGAACGTTTTCCCTTCAACTCATTCTCTCTGTTCCATTTCAGGACTAAGTTTCCTACTTCAAAATTCTTCTCTTTGGACTTATGCTTTTCAAACCACCTTTTAACTATCTATCAATGAGCCACGAAATTTGATTTTTCTTTCTCCCTTTCTTCTTCCAGCATGAGGAGGATAACAATTCTCTATTGAATAACTGATGAAGGTTGTCCTCTAGAACCCTGAGCAAGCTGAAGAGATGGAAGATATAGTCCGTTCTGGAGAATGGCTTCTTGTCCGTATACCAGAAAGTATGGGGAGTTACCTATAGCTTCCTTGGGTGTTACTCTATTGTTCCATAAGTAATTATGAAGTGAACTATGACAATTTCTTTGATTGTCTGCAACTATTTTCTTCAATATCCTCACTAGGTTCTTATTGGTTGATTTTGCCACTCCATTCCCTTGTGGATAGTATTTTGTAGAGTATCTTATTATGATTCCATTGTTTAGTGCAATCTCTATTAATAGGGTGGAAGAAAAGTAAGTGACATTATCAAAAACAAGAACATAAGTCATACCGAACCTTTTGCTCAATTGTTGTTCTATGAATTGGATTACCACCTTTTCATTTACATGAGTCAGAGGGACGGCCTCTGCCCATTTCGTGAAATAGTCCATAGAAGTCAGTATGTATCTATGTTGTTTTGAATAACTTAGTGTAATTTATCCTATGAAATCTAACCCCCATTGCTCGAATGGTCTGGAGATGGCCATAGGTTGGAGTGGGACAACTGCTCTCTTTTCCCTCCCTCCGCTCATTTGACAGGTTTTACAGTTTCTAGCGTGTGTGTGAGCATATCTAAATAGAGTAGGCTAATAATAGTCAGCTCTCAGTATCTTGTGAGTGGTGGTATTCCATGCAAATTGTCCACTTGCGGGACCATCATGGATCTCCTTCATAACCTTCTCTACATCTTCACATTTGAGACATCTTAAAATTACCCCATTGTAATTCACACGGAAGAGCACAAAATTTATGAGGTGATATTGTGTCGATTTTAGTCTGAGAGCTCTCCTCTCCTTAGGGTTTAGGTTTTCTGAGCAAGTCTCGTGATGTAGGAGATAATTTAGTTTCCCATACCAAGACTCCTACCCTGCAGGAACATATAAAGCTTCACTACACCATAATTCCAATTCATTCTCCCACCCAAGGTCTTCATTTACTTGGTCCTGGGATTCAACGACCTGTTTACACAATCCTTGTCCTTTAACTAGTTTGGCAGGTTTTATATCTAGATCAAATTCTTGGACCACTGCCATCCATTTTCCTCTTCTTTCCCCCATATCATGTTTAGTGAATAGGGATCAGACATCAGGATGAGGCACAATGAATTTGGTGTGGTTTTTTAGGATGTAAGATCTGAAATATTTTACCTCCTTATAAACCGCATAAGCTTGTTTTTCTATTTCACAGAAATTTAGTTCATCCCCTTGGATATTAGTGCTCATAAATGAGACCGATGCCTCATTGTTTTCATCATCCTTCTAAGTCAATACTGCAACTAACGATTGGTAAGAGGAAAAAGTATAGAGGAACAAATATATGTTGAAGTCAAGACTTCGCAACACTAGAGCTTGAGATATTGCAATCTTAATATTGTTGAAAGAACTTTTTCATTCGTCATCCCATTTAAACTCAACATCTTTACAGATCATTTTTTGTAAGGGTTTGATAGTTTCAACGAAATCGGGGGTGAAATTCCTCACAAAATTGATTTTCCCAAAGAAGGATTGCATATCCTTTTTGTTGTGAGGAAAGTGAAACTTAGCTATTTCCTTAATTCATTCTGGGTCTATGTGAATTCCTGCTTGAGATATAATATGACCTAGTAGTTTCCCTTCCTCGAAACCAAACATAGGTTTCTTAGGGTTTAAAGATATACTATATTTCCTACACCTTTTGAAGATCTGGGTTAGGTGTTGAATGTGTTCTTGTTTATTCTTTGAATACATAGTCACATCATCCAAATAAACTACTACACATTTGTTGATTAGTCCCCAAAAATCTACACCCATGGCCCTTTAGAAGGTTTCCCCTGCATTGATTAACCCAAATGGAATGCATTTATAAGAAAAGGTTCCCCACTTGGTTCAGAAGGTAGATTTCAATAATTCTTCCTCGAAAACTATAACTTGGTTGTAAACTGAAAAACCATCTAGCAAGGAGAATATCTCAGAACCAGACACGGTCTGCACAAGTTTCTCCATCACTGGGACTGGGTAGTTGTCCTTTTTTGATGATTTGTTGAGGTTTCTAAAATCCACACAAATGTAGATATCCCCTTAAGTCAAAAAGGTTTTCTAAATTGGCTACCCCTTTTGGTATCATGTGAAGTCTCGGTTAGTCAGTCAATTGATCTGTTTCAACTCTCTATACATGGGGATCGGTTTCTACTAGTTTCTCCTAAAATATTTCATCATCAATAGCCAGATCTTTAAAATTTTCCTGATTGGTTAAAACATTTATGATCTGTTCATCTCCTTCAAAGAACTTCCAATTAGAAATATTATTGGGCACTGATGTTTTGTAGAGTAGATCCACAGTGAACTGGGAGGCTTCATAGTATTCTAAAGGGGATAGACTCGAGGTAACAATGGGCAGGGAATCAGTAATAGTGTTCTTTGTTATGGGGATCATTGTAATGTTGAAATATTCAAAATGTTCTATTATCCTATGCACTTCCTGTTGATAATTTATTAGCTGGGGAGAGTTGCAGTGTATAGTGTTCCTTACTTGCCTAACAATAATTCCAAAGTCTCTAAAAACCTTTAATACTTTAACGTTTATGTCTATGGCTTTATTTATCCCTTGCACTAAAGTTTCATACTCAATGGTGTTATTAGTGTATTCAAATTCTAGTCTGCAAGATAGTAAATTTTGTTTCCCCTTTGGATAAATTAGGATACACCCCGCTCCTGACCCTTCTTGTGATTTAGACCCATCAAAGTACAATGTCCATACTTGAGAGTTAAAACCATCAACTTCTCCTTTCCTACTAACTTCTTCCTCTCCACCTATTTGATCTATGGTTTCCAACAAAGGCTCTTGACAAAAGAGGTTTTCTTCCACCACTGTCGGTACATTTTCCTGGAAAGTCATTTCAGAGTTTTGAGAAAGAGGAACATCATATGAGAGAGGGGAGAAATTACCGAAATCAAAATAGCAGGAACAATTTCCTAGCACAGGGAAATATGTCGAAGAGGGTTCCTTGAGGGATACTAAATTGGTGACAGTGTGTTTGAGATACCTTTCCCTATCAATCCTAATCATGTTTACATGTCCCTTTAATGGAAAACAAAGGTGAGCCCAGTCTGTGCTAAAGTATCCATTCAACTTTTTAGACTAGGGTCGACTAAGTAGTAGTCCATAATATTCTAGTATATCTACTACAATGATGTCAATTACTTGAACAAATTTCGAGTGTGTCGCCATTCTGATCATGACATCCTTGAGTTATCCCATAACTTTCCCCTGGGTTCTATCTAGTTGTATCACATGTTTATCACTTTTTAGAGGGACTGCATTTAATTTCTTGCAGTTAGATAATGGAATAACATTAGAGGATTCCCTTGAGTCATCTAAACAATTATGGAGGTTTTTGTTGAAGACTTCAAATGTCAAGAGGAATGGTGGGACAAAAGGCTTTCCCCTTTTATCTTCAGAGCAAGCGTTTACAATTGGTTTATTTCCTAGATCCATGGGGGATGGATTTTCTCCTTGGTTAGTGATTGTTACAGGAGTTTCTATTGACTTCAAGGCATGTAACATAAATACCTTTTGCTGGGGAATTCTACACATGTCCATGACCGGTGCATTTGCTTTTAATATTTTTAAATATTTTAGTATGTTGTAGTCTAGCTTGGGCGATTCTCGTGTATGGATGTTTATAGAATCTATTTGGGAGAAAAAATGTTATTTTGGGTGATCAGATGTTTGTTTTCCTCTCAAAGTTTGGGAAATGGTAAGGTCATTTGAGACCGGTTGACCCCTATTTCGTGTTTTCACAGCTAAGACCTCAGTGAGTGGTTCTTGAACCTCAAATAGATCCTCGAAAGGCATTGGCAAATCGGGGTCCCACAATAACATGGATGTTTCTTCTAGCAGGTCAACCCCTTCTTGATCAACAATACTCATTGTTGTTCTGCTTGATTGTTTGGTAAGGGAAACTTCATCTCGGAACTAATTATCCATCAAATTCATGGCATGCACCCATTGTGGACAATCTCTTTCATAATGTTTCTCTTGGTGATAGGTATAGAAATATTCAAATGCTACATTTCCTAGGTTGATGTTTAAGTTGGATGGGGGAGGTTCAATTTCTTTGAACGGTGGGTTTCTTTTTAAAAAAGGTTTATAGGGCCTTTGGCCTTGGTTTCCTTTCCCTGCACTTATTTTCATGTCTATGATTTCATTTGACAACTTCTTTATCATCTGTTGTAGGTCCTCTATGTCTCCACTTCCCTTTTCGAGCCCTTGTTCTGCTTGTTTCCCTAGGGGTCTCGTCAAAAAGAGTCATCTCTTGGGTGGAGGTTGAGTTTCCTTCCTAACTAGTGAGACCTGGCCCTCTTTACATCCCTTCCTTTGGAATTCAAATGTTTTGGCTTCCTCGAAATTCTCATCTAGGGTCATTTTGGCAGCCCTTTTTACAAACATGGAAATAGAAGCAGGGAGAGCATTAGCATATACTTTGATTTGCAACTCTTGAGTGGGTTTAGATTTGGGTTGAAATTTGTCAGGATAGTGGTAAATCATTGATTGAATTCTTTAACCTTTTCTTTTGAACTCATGGTGGTGGTGAACAGTTCAGTCATTAAATCTCCTATAGTGGTTTCTTTTGCAAATTTATCTAAAACATCATTTTGAAACTTCATCCAACTAGTTATGGATCCTACAGGTAAGTTAAAATACCACATGGAGGATGAATTCTCAAAGGTATAGGGGAAAATCATGCATATTACGTCTTCATGTTGGACATTCATCAGTATAATAGCTAGTATGAAATGTTTTATATGGTCTTCAGGAAATCCTGAGGTTTCAGAGTCAAATTTAGGGAGTAACTTTTCTGGATGTCGAGGAACATTATGTACTCGTCTGGGGATTGTCAGAGAATCTCTGGCCAACCAAGGTTGATTATTCTAAGATGGGTTTCCCCTTTCTTCATTATGATCATTTTTATCCTCCATGTCGTCTGGAACTGAAGTTGAGAGATCCGAGTTAAAGCCTTCCTCCTTAGATTCAAAATTGTCAAGCTCAAAGTAATCACCAGGTGGTGTTTCAGGGATTAGATTAAGGGGTTTTTCGATCTCGGTGAGGGTGAAATCTATTAGGTCTTATACTTTGTGAACAAAAACCTAGTCAAGGGTGTCGACCACTAGTCTTCTTACTTGTTTTCTATGAGGAAGTAACAAATCTAAGGGTAGTGCTACAATTTGTCGGGCATAATCTCTTGTAATTCTTTTTAACTGGTTCAAATCCTCACGGGGAAGAGCGTAATATATTTCAAGGAATATATGTTCTTCCTCTTGCTGGGGTGAGTTACTCGTTTCAAGAGTACTCATTGTATGTGGGATGTCTTGAGAATGAATATCCATGCATGTGGGATGTTTTGAATCTATAGGATGTGTGAAATATTATATCAGAAATATTGTTATCCATTCATTCATTTAGGCCCTCATTCTAGTGCCAATTTTGTTGAGGGGTCCTAAATCCATTTAACTCAACAACAGAAACCAAACCTACCACTGAGGCTCGATTATACTCTGCAACATTTGATAGTGGAATGGTTCTCCATATATTTCGATCCAACCGATTTATTTATGGGATTTACCTAGTGATTGATAGGATATCATCTTATGAAAGTTCCTCCATTTTAAACATTCTCTTTTTGTATTTTATTTTATTAGATGGGTCTGATAAAATGATGTGTGCTGGTGTAAACCAACTGATAAAAGGGATTCTCAACTACTGGAGAAGGATGAGCTCGGGATAACCCTCGTGCTCAAGCATGCAAAAAACGATATCTACACATGTTACAAGCCTAGTACAAATACATTAACTTGCTGGTATTTCAATTATTACGTAAGATACAATTATCGTAAAGAAAATACAAATGAAATAATATGTTGGCAAGAAAAATAGTTTCCTTATCTCTAATCATTAATCACACATTAACACAACAATTCTCTTTCCATATTAAAGAATAAGAACTACAAAAATATTGAAACAACTAACTTATCAATAGATTGAGAAACTCTTACTCATTACAACATCCATTCATGAAATAAAGTTAGAAGTAATTCCTCCCCAAATCCAATCACACACGCCTTTGATGAAAAAAACAAAAGTTTGTCTCCGGTCCTAAACAAGGCTTCTCAATTAAGGTAGTTCATAAATAGTTCTTTACAATTCCCAAAATGAGGGTCTTTGCAAAAACCATCGACCCTTTCTAAAAGGTCGATTCCTCTTATTTATAATGAATCATTAACTAAAAATAACTATCAAAAGTG
>JASDQU010505275.1:12173-26112 GCA_032191745.1 Picea mariana | reverse complement strand
TTGGATTGAAAGAGATCAGGCCAAAAGGAAAGAAGAAGAAGAAGTTTTAGAGTAGAAGAAGCAAGAGTTAATAGAATTCATGACTAGAAGGATTGCACACATGATTGAAGAACAAAATAAAAGATCGAAGCTATTTTACACCAGAGACCTGGATGTCGAAGTTGCATGCACATTAGAAGACCCACATAATATTGAAGTACCTATTCCAGATAAAGAGGAAGGATCACCCTCGAATCTTAGGAAAGAATCTCAACAACACGAAGTAACTATGCCAAAAGAAGATAAGAATCAGAATGGAAAAAGGCATATAGAGATGAAACTCACTGGGAAGAAGGCTAGAAAGCTAAGTAAGAAGAGAGCCAAGATCGACAAGTTGTAGAAGGGTCCAGAGGGAACCTCATAGAAGGGAAATTTTCAAAATTGGAGCTTCGTCGGGATATCAAAATAGTGACACATGGAACATCTCCATGGAAAATCAATATAACCATTGGGGACATTATAACCGTTAGACCACCGCTCCGAATGGGTCAAAATAAATTTATGGACATACAACTTGCCATCCAACCGTTGGGACCACGCCATAACAAAAAGAACATATTTAATGAAGTCTTCATGCTCGTTGCAAGAAACCCATTGTCGAGTTACCTATTTATCCCATCGCGCCATGCACCGAAAACACTTTTTCCAACTGAGGGTTTGAGCCCACAGACTAAGTTGATTTTTCATAGTGATCATCATGCTATATCTCTCTATCCCATTACTATGTATATGTTACTCCCTGAATCCGATATGTTTAACCCCGAGTGTGAATGTCAGATGAGTTGAGTGTTGTAGAGAAAGTTGTTGAAGAAGTTCTAATCGATCTCATGACTGAGAGAGTCATGTCGATGTCTACATGTGTACAAGCATCGTCGACGAGAGGACTGCCAGCCTCTCCGTCCACTGCTCTTGAAGCTGAACCATACCAACCATCTGATGAAAAGAGAACCAAGCACAGGGATGATCTAGAGAATGCCAAATGTATCCCAACCATATTACGCACCTATATTCCACCCCTGAGTGGTGTTGTAAATCAAGACAATGTGCCCTTATATTCTGAATACACCTTGGTTAAGATGTACCTCCCGAAGGGGATACGTGCAATTCGAGCAGACCAAGACAAGATTACAGCATTGAAGTTTAGCGACTTCAACCTTGGAGATCGCAAAATCTATAACATGCTCGCCCCACATAAGTACCTGACAAGAACTAAGGGGAATAATTAGAACATAATCCCCCAGTTGTGGACTATAAAGCTCGCACAGTCCACCCTACTAAATGTCATGAGGATTCCCCACTTCGGTAGACACCAAGAGGTGAATGCATGCATCAAGATGTTGTTGTATTGTTACCATGGTGGCTATTTTTGGCTAGACCACAGTATAAAAGTTGATCTAACGCTGTTTAATCAGATCACGGGGTTGAGTATGAAAGGACCTGATTCACAAGATTTTTACCTCGTAAAAGCCATGGATTTCACCCTATAAGGAATATCAAGGACACTTATGGCGATGTCGAGAAGGGCACGTGAGGCTACAGGGTAGATTCTATCTAGACTGGCACAGTGTGCCTCACATGTTAGTTGATTACAGGGAAGTTAGTACGAAAGAACCAACCCACCTTGTCACTGGTTTTGTAGTCGACCTCGCAGGGAAGTGTGTGAAAGGCCTTCAGATGAACTGGGAAAATTACTTGTTGAACCAGTTGGAACTTGACTATAGAGAAGCACAGGACCAAGGATATGAATTTCATTTCAGTTGGCTCTTGATCCTTATAGATTTTATTTCCTGGGAAATTTCATAAGGTACGACCTTCCCAGACATTGAGCCTTTTGAACCACGAGCCACGAAGTTCAGTACACTGTGGTACTCAAGCGACATGAATAAACAGTTGCAGTCAAATGTTATTTTTCATACCTACTATAATTAGCTGAAGATAGCCATACAATCTGAACCTTGCATTACTCCGAACACTCTACACCAGTTCAGGCCTTTGACGAAGTTCAGTGTAGATCGACATTTTATTTACATCATAGCATGTGTCGACGAACACAAGCAACAACTTCAGTCCTACTATAAGCTGACAGAGGAGGACTTGGAGGAGATCACAAAGGACTGGTCGACGAACCTCCTTATTCTAGAAAACCCTGTGGAGATATCTAACCTCGACAACCCAGAAATAATGTAGGATACACCCGAACCAAGCATAACAAAGAAGACCGAAGAGGTCCAAGAATAAGACATCGCATCCGTGAAGATTGCTTCCATATCACCAGAGAAAGGAGGTGATGGTGAAGAGTTAGACGACAAATAAGTCGAACAGAAGCAAGGAGACAAGGTTGATCCCCTGAATAAGAGGAAAGGTTCACCTCTAAAACCTTCCTCCCTGAAGAAATTGAAGGCCACCATGACCAATATGCATACAATACTTACTTCCGATGACTTCGACTTACTCATAGCAGCCATGCAAGATGATTCACTGGAAATAACAGAGAAAAAATAAGCAAATCAATAGGATATGTATGATCGAATTGAGACTAAACTCTGAGGGGTACAACAGGCCCTACAATCTAGCTGTGCAGTCTCCACTGCACTGGGAGAACCCAAATTGGGAGATGAGCTAGCTCAACTCCACCGTTTAGCTGATACGGTCGAAGCTCACCTTCAACGAGAACAGGAAGAAACAATGCAATCCACCAAGGATGTGACACAAGAACAAGGAGTACTCGTAGAGCAACGTAGTGCTGCAGAACATGAAAATCTTGCTCTCCAAGTGAAGTTTGGTGAAGAAAAAACACAGCTACAGCAAGAAAATTAATAGTTTCTCACAGAGCAACTTGAAGTAAAAGAAGCGATCAACAGAGAACTTCGCTCTGTGACAGTCTTAGAAATCAAGGTAGAAGACCAAGTTGCACAGTAGGTGAACCGGCTCACAGAAGCCATCCAACAGCTACAACAACACATAGAATATCTGGAGCTATGCACTGTACCTGAGACCCCGCAAGATGTAAGAGACCAAAGGGAAGAAATCGCCTAGAGCGCAGTTGAAATCGCCCAGAGCACAGTTGAAAGGCTAAAGGCTCTTACCCTAGAATATAAGAAACTCACTGATTGTAATGCCCATACCTATGAACAACTAATGGAGAACCTAGAACTGAAGGCACTGGAGTCGCAACTCTAAGAGGTGAAGTATCAAGCCGAAAAGATACAGGCGTAGCTGAAGTCCCTATCAGTTGTGGAAAGAATGAACCACTCCCAAGAGAAATGCCCTGCACAACAACAAATCCATAATATCCAGAGCAGAGTTATGGAAGTAACTCAGAGGCTCCAACCCATACAAGACAAGGCCTATCAATTGCTTACATAGGTAGAAGGCCAATGAGAAGAGCTAGATCAAGTTGTCACTACAGCTGAACAACGTCTAGAAGGACCTATCAACAATGTAGTCATCCAAGAGTTTGTTGAATAGGAGGTCATAGCACAACAGCAAGTTGAAGTAGCTCGAGTTGTTCAAAGAATAACTAGTCCAACCAGAGTGACTCGGGATGCATCACAGGTGAGTGTTGGGGGCCTGTTGGCCCTTGACCAAGTTTTGGGAGATCCTTGGTCAATTTTGACCTATTTTGGGACTTCGATAGCTTGTCAAAGATGGAGTGAAAGACAAAGCATAGATCGCGGGATCTCGACATCCTTTTGGGTCCCTTTTGGGATTTGGGAATATTTAACAGGAATGGGATTTCTGCCCATGGGTTTACCCATGTTTAGGCCTATTTTTTAAACTATAAATAAGTAGCTAGGTGACATAAGTAAAGAGGCAGATAAGCTAAGAGCTAAGTGAAAGTATGGTTTGTAAATGCTCTATGCATATTGTGAGAAACTTGTATAGCTAAGTGCAAGTGGTTGTAACAGACTGTGAAAGGATTTGTGCTAGACCTAGCTTGGGGAAGAAGGATATGGGGAGGTGCGCGCAGATCTCCTGTCCTATGTGGAGTAGGGTTTTTGTGGCTCTGTGCATGTATATGACTGATTGAAGATAATAAAGAAGAAGAGTTGGTGGATGTAACCCCGTAAATACTGTGAACCACGTAAATACTGTGTTATCCTGCTCTGTGCGATGTTATGATATATTCATGTGTTATTTACTAAGTGCTTGATATAAATAGATAGATATATATGTTTATGCTTTGTGCTTATGATGAATCTAGATGCTAGATCTGATATAGGTGAATGTTCTTAGTGCTTGAATCTACCAGATCTGATCCATTTATTTATTCTAAGTGCTTAAATACTTTAGATCTGGGTGAATGTTGATATGCTCTGTTTTATCTGTGAAGTAGATATTGGGTAAATAATGATGAACTAACGGTGCTAAGTGCTCTATTAAGTATTGTAATCACATATCTATGTCCCAGCTAAGGTTGCAAACACCTGAGTTCTACAAGCACCTCTGCCTCTACCTTAGGTGAGACTTCATCTACTTCTCAGGTGTTTCCAAAAGGGCCGGTAGTTAGGGTTTTGTTGGTGCATTGTTGTAGCATTGAACCCTGGGTCTGCCCCTCTGCCAACAATTTTCTTCATCATTTACCATTTTTCTTCCATTGTAAGAAGAGATATCCATTAGGGAACTCAAGATCCCTCCCAAGGAGGAAGAGGGAAATCATAAGTCCTCATTTTCTCTATGGTGTTTTGCGAACTAATATAGTTATCCATTGGTGGCATAATCTTGGTCATTGGTTGATTGTTTATGGTTCTAAAATTTTCTTAGGCATTCTAGTTTTATTTCCTTAGTTGTTTTTAGTTTGTTTAGTTGTTTATTTTATGTGTTTGTCTTGTTTAATCCATGCACTAACGTTTGTCTTGTCTATCAGGCCCAACTAGGCATGCAAGTGCCATTGTTTTTCTCACCCAAGTGATGAAACAAGCAATAGATTGGCGACCATACTAGGAAATTGGTATCAAATTCCACCCTATTTGGGCTTAGAGAGCACTTCATTTTAATCCGTTTGTCTTACAAGTACCAAAACTGGCCCATCCTTACCTGTCATAAGCAATATTTTGACCCGGAGGAGGAGAATTTCACTCAAACCCCCCCTCCCCCCCCGAAGCGTATTAGAATGTACACGAGTGTTCCATGCCACAAATGCACACTTAATGCACTGTGCGCCCAAAATACTTATGTTCTTTATGCATTGTGCGCCCAAAAGGCTTATGTTCTCTGTGCATTTTGCACACTGTGCACCCAAAATACTTATGTTCTTTACGCATTGTGCGCCCAAAAGGCTTATGTTCTCTGTGCATTTTGTGCACTGTGCACCCACTGCACCTCTATCAGAACTGTAACTCACACACATTTGCAGAGTTTCAAAATTGTAAGGGTTTTTGTGATGATTTGAAGGCCCCTAGCCTTCAAATTGTTTCTTTCATGCAATTTGTAAATGCACTCCACTTAGAATCCTTTCCCATATGAAATTTTAGATAAACATAGGCACTTAGGGGGTAAAACGAACCATATATTCTCCTCTTTTGCTTTAGTTTCCACATGGGTGGCTTTTTTGGTTTGTAAAATTTAAGTTGAGATTATTGCTATCACATATAAAAACATTTGCATTGAGACCATAAATCAACTTTGATCATTGAGTATTCTCTTCTCTCACACCATAGAGTGATTATGAGAATTAGAAAAGTGGTTAAGGGGAAATTTCATCTCCCTTAACAAAAATATTTAGGAGAGGAAAAATCCCCCCTAGGGATCCTCTTAGTTTCTTTTTGAAATCATCTTTAAATTGTAAGGGCCCATACATGCCCACATGTTGCAAACTTAGTATAGTTTCTTGAAATTTATTTCTTAGTTTACATCACTAGGGGAGTTTAAAAATCAAAGTAATAGGCCCATACATCCCCACATGTTTGTAATCTAGGATAGTGTTTTTATATTTCTTAGTGTAAACAACATTAGGGAGTTTAAAGGATTGGTAAGGACCCATATGTCCACAAGATGGTTCTTTAGGTCTTTTAAAATTCCACAAGGTTGTAACAATGAAACTTAGTAAGATAGGTAACAAAGATTTGTAAGGACCACATGAAGTCCACACCTAACTTATTAAAATTTGGCCCACTCTTTCACTTGATCACACACAAAGTCACTCCTCACTCACATAATTTCTATCTTGAATTGTGGACGTTGAAGTAGGTTCTTTCCAAAGGAATTCTAAAACGTCCCACTATTTCTTGAGAAATTATCCACACCCACTTAATTCAAATGAGATTGGTTCACACCGCCAATCTCTCAGCCCACCACATTTAGAATTTTTATAAACAAGTCACTAAGTTTTCCTCCACAGGAGGTGAAAAAATATTTTTTTTAGTCTAGGTAGGATCTTGGGGCTAGGCATCCAAATAACCCCCTGTTATCTGGTTCTCAAATTTTCAAACATTAGAAGTTGACAAATAGGGAACCTTAAAATCCTCCAAGTCAAGTGTTCCTACACCATAAGGCAAGGAGATACCTGTGAAGGGTTGAAGGTCGAGGTATAGTTGTTCTATGCATCCCCCCTTGAGTCACCCAACTCTTGGAAAATAAAAGATCCATCCCTTGACCCATTTTTGAGGCCGAAAATCTAATTGTCGCACTTTGACCGAGGTACCTAGTGACCAAATTTAGAACATCTACCTAGGTGGAAATTGTGGGATGAAATTGCACCTTGATCATATTTTGTGTGGCTATTGGGAAATATCACCAGCTCTTTTGGGATATGCACCCTCTACCCCTCATTATAACTTATTATTTCATCCTTCACTAGTTCCTCTTCCGGTGGCTTGAGACCCCACTGTTGAGTGCTCTTGGAAGGTCCAGTTCTATTTCGAGAGGAAGGAAGATACGTATTTTAGGACACGAGCATTTGTTTTATTTGTTCCCCCACATGGAAAAAATATACCTACCCACATGTGTGCTTATTTACAATTGATTTATTTATGATGCTCGTTTGATTACACACAATTGTGAAATATATTGTCTTGTGAAGGTGAAAATTATACAAGTTTCTTGTTCATTTATTTCTCTCATCACCATTTTCACACATTTACTTTGCTATTAGGACATCATAGGGGACCCATAGAATCCTCGTCATTCTAGATGCTTGCAAAATCTCCCTCTTATTCTAGGAGGAGTTCCTAGTCTAGATGACTCACTGTCTCAACCATCTCACACCCCTGTGAGCACTGCTATTTTTGGATCAACTTTCCGTGGGTCCAATTACCAAGGACATCCATCCATTAACTCACCTTCACATGGAAGCGGGGGGGGAATTTCTTCTCAAGGGAGAAGTACAACCCCACCAAATCCTTCTCAATGATCAGGTCCACTACCTTCTCACACCATGGCTGGAACTAATCCTTCACAAACTCCCACCATGCCATACTTGGTATCTCTCAACATTCCTGATTTGACTAAACTAATGAATGATCCTATTTTACATGACCCCACATGGCCCAATATGCCTACCAAGCTACCTTCAAATATTCCAAAATTTCAAGGAAAACTGGGGGAAGATCCCTCCAACCATGTTATGACCTTCCACTTATGGTTCTCTTCAAACAACATCATGGATAACTCCATCCGCTTAAGGTTATTTCAAAGAAAACTCATCGGTCCATTAGCCAAATGGTATGTGGATGAAAAATCAGGGTCCCATGTGACTTTTGAATCCTTGGCCAAAATTTTTTTGTCTTTTTTTAAACTACCAGTTTGTCATGATAGTCATTTAGAACTACTCTCCAAGTGCAAACAAACCTCATCTATGCATATTGTTGACCACATCCACAAATGTCGTCAGCGACGTATTTTATGTAAAGAAGAAACCACCAAAGAACAATGTCTCGATTGGCTTCTAAACTCACTTGTCTCTATACTTTCCAAAGATGTGGCATCCACCTTCCCCCAATTCAAAGAGGAAGCCATCAGCAAGGCTCAAAAGTTTGACCTCATTTATGCTCAATCGAGTTACTTATACACAGTATTACCTGATGCACCCAAACCTGTACCATTTGGCCAGGACAAACCTAGCATGTCTCACACTGCGGATGGGTTGATTAGTACCATGACACACCATAAACCGTACAACCAGCCACCACCTATGTATGTTGCACCTTAATATTTACAACCATATGGAGGGCCATCGTATTACCCTCCTCCCCCTTACCAACAACCATATCTTATTTCTCCCCCTCCACCCATGAGTGTACCATCATCGACACCCATGATGTGACCAAATTCTCAACCAAGTTTAGGCTCACCTTCTACCTCATCATATAACATGGGAACTAGTGAAAGTGCTTCACCTTCCTATGTGCCCTATGGATTGTTTCCACAAAACAATTTGTATTTTCCATTTCCTGGTCCTCCACAATCGTTTGTTCCTTCACATGGACAACCACACGTCAATGTTAACTTTGTTCAACCCTATCCCATTCAACAACTTCATAATTTTGAGCAATTGAATATGAAAAATCTAGCCCATCAGTTGAATAATGCTAAGAAGAAAGGAAAAAACCAAAACAATAATAACGCGGGACCAGATGGAAATAACCTCCAACAAAACCAACTTGTTGGGGGAAACCAGAACACCCAAGGGGACATTAACAACAAACTCTAATGGAGGAACAAAAATAACAACCTCCAAACGAACTTCCGTTGCGTTGTTTGTGGTGAGCATGGGAATTATACTCACCATTTCCCCCAAATTTCCGACTTTAAATGGATGAAAGAATCCATGAATGTGCCATGTCCTCGAGCATCGCCTACCCCTCACTAGGGCCCACAAAATTATTTGCAACAACCACCCCCGACCATGTTGAAAAAACCTATTCCACACCAAGGTGTGATGAATACCCAACAGGAGGTACACCCTGCCCTACCATAAATGGGACATTATCAAAATCTAGGGCCCATTCACCCTAGAAACTTGACAGATCACAATATCCTCCTCACTAGTGAAGAATAAATTCTTCTGCAAATGCGTGGTCATCAATACAACGCACCCCCTGAATCTATTCTCACCACTTAAGAAGTGGCTCCAACTACATCCAGAAAACCCTTGATGATTCCACGCGCTAACAATGAACCTACCATTCAGATCCCTCTCATTCTGTTACAACAGAATTTCAATAACCCTCAGGATAGGGAAACACACAATTATAGTTTGGTCGATGACTTGGCATAGTATCCTACAACCATGTTTGTATTAGAGGTCCTCCAAACTTGTCCAACTCAACGAAAATCCTTAATTTCCTACTTGGGGGAAGTCGACCCATTTCATACTAGACTCATCACATTTTATCTAGATAGTGGAGAACCTCGTCTCCCCACTCTGGTAGCTTTCCAAATACCAATCAAGATTCAAAACTTCACGGTTCATCAGTGTATAATAAAATGAAGGTTCATTCACATGCATCATGTCTAAAAGTATTTGACAGAAACTTGTCTCCCTGAAGATAGTACCATCTGCCATTACCTTGAGAGCCTATGATGGTCGACCATCCTCCCCTGAAGGGCCCTTTCAAAATGTCCCCATCGAATTTAGGGGAAAAACCATCCTCATCGACATTGAGGTTATCAACACCCCACTCGATTATAATATTTTATTTTGAAGTAGATACATGTACGCTATGAAGACAATGGCCTCTTCTGTGTTTCGAATGATGATGTTCCCCCACAATGGAGAAATTGTCACCATCGAACAAATCACACATTATGAGCCTAACCATTCTGCCAACATCAATAACATCTTACCTGTTGTCTGCACTAGTTCCAATGCTTATTCACTCATTAACATGGGGCCCAAAATTTTCAAGGACCCATCCTAGTTGGGGGCATATCATGGAGCACCACCTCTTATACACCCTTCAACACAAGTGTGTGTCATATATTCTAATGGAACTGACCCTGGAGACACCATTCCTCCCACTAAGGCCTCTCCACACATCAACATCCCACCATTTGAAGAAATATTACCTCATGGATTCCCTGAGAACCCCACTACACCACTTATCCCTGATTTCCCTCTCCCCCAAGGGAAAATCCTGGTTTGGGAGACAATTCCCCAAGCCATCACTCAAATTCCCTTCTTCTACCCCCCACTAGAATTTCATGCATTTCAGGTAGCCACAATGGTTACCCTTCCCATCATGGAACTTGCCATCCCTGTATGGTATCTACACCCACTCGTGATGGTTCCTCAGCCATATCTCCCTCCTCAGTCAGAGGGAATATCGATGTAGATTCCAGTACTAGCTCAAAAAATTCCACCCTCACCCCCAATTTCCAGCACCACTGCCACGGATGGGGGAAGACGAAAGAAGAAAGATCCCACAACTCCAATTCCTCCTCTTTTTCAACCTCCTTGCGCACTATGCGAAAGACAGGGACACCCCACCAACAAATGTCCTTATCTTCCAGAGTTACACAATATGATCCAACTCCATTGAGAAACCACACTATTCATTGCTTCTCCAAGAACATCTAGTACTACCACAACATCCTCAACTATAGGTAGTAAAGGGTTGAGAACCAAATTCGCATGTGCCATCTGTTCAGAATATGGCCACTACACTCATCACTTCCCAAATCGACCTCAGTTTCACCAGATGCTAATGATAGTACACCAAACCTTTCAACAAGAATCCTCTCTGCCACCACTTTATGGTACTCATGTCACTGACATCCATTATGTCTATTCCTCAGTACCTGAACATATGATATGCCCTTATTGTTACGCATGAAATTTTCACACCTAGGTACCTCTCCCTAAGTGTTGTAAAATGTCATATAAGTGTCGCATACACCTTGACACCATGGAATAACCTATGTCACAATCCCTAGTCAATGTGGAGGAGGGATATATTACATGAAGGCAAAGAAATACTAAGTAAACATGAATTATTATTAATATTCATNAGTGAGAGAATCAAGTGCACATGAATTATTATTAATATTCATGAAAAAGAAAGTAATTAAGTGTGAGGATCCACCTCACATTTGGTTTCCTATTTTTTAGGGAAGGTGGAGGATCTCATGGATGGTTGAAATATTTCCTCCTTATAATCCTTAAGAGATATTTCCTCCCCAAAATCCTTAAGAGATATTTTCTCCCCAAATATCTTAGAGATCCCTTTCTTAGTGGATCTGATGAGAGATTCTCTCCATGGTGGTTAAGTCTCCAAATCTTATATAATGAGGGATTTCCATGGAGGAGGGGAAATGGAGATTGATAATTATACCAAAATTACGATCTCATGAGTGGTATGTCATTTGGAGCATCAACATTCTGTGTGTGGACTGTTTAAGCAAGGGTTTGGACAAGGGGAACTTGATGAAGTTGTTGCACTCACATCTATGGTTGTAAGTTTTCTTCATTGTTGTTCTTATGAATATAATATGCTTGGCATATTTCTTTCAATTCTGTGTTTGATCTCACATGAATTTGTCTCTAATAGATAGATCTATTTCGAACTAATCTCAGTAGAGTAGGAAGTTGTTTGTAATTTTCTTTGTCTACAGGGCTTATCAAGGAGTTCAAAATTGGAGCTCAACTCGGACCGTACAGGGACAAACACCGATAAAAGGTACTTCTTTTCTCCTTCCTCCTTACACATTAGTTTATTTAGATCTAAAATGAAGTCAGTGTCCATGATAAGCATCTTCTATCTTAAGAGTTAAGAGTCTATCTCTCAAGAGGAGATCTACATGTCCGCAGGGAGATTTTCCTTCAACACTTATGCTCTTTGTGACTCACTTTCTCACTTCACATACTGATTTCCTTTGATTGTGGCATACCGAGGTCATCATTCAAACCCTATTCAACCACATCCAACCACCTCACCAAGGGTCTTTCCCACTCTAGATACTATCAACATAACATCCACAGAACCCGAGTCACTTCCCACCCCTCCATGTTTCATAGATAGACTATCTGAGGATGTTCCTCCAAATCCTCTGAATTCTCCGATTCATTTCCCATAGGAAATCTTTCCCCCTACCACAATCTATCACCCATAGTATCTGGAAATTTGGTTTATGTCAAGTGAGCCATCACAACATAGTTGCAATATCCCCTCAATGTCTTCACCACTTGATGTTATAACCCTAAATTTCACCACACATGCTTACCTGGCATCAGGCCAAATCATATCCCTTCCTTGCTAAAGCCATGCTGAATAAACTCTTAAAAATCCTCTTAAAACAAGTGACACGCGCCCTAAACCACTACTGCACGTGTTGGAACACTGGCAGGCCTACTACTGCACGCGTTGGAATGCTGGCTGGCCTACTACAGCTCGTGTTTACCTAACAAAGCACAAAAACAGGAAAGCTGCCGACGGGACAAAAAGATATGGGTTAGTTAACTGAAACTTCTGGCCATTCATGGCCGAGAGTTTGTCCAAAACCCTAGCTCCTTCTAGCCTATAAAAGAAGCGGTAGGGGTACTATTTGGAGAGGAAAATTATAGCAAAGAAACTCTGCCCAATTGTCAAATCCATTTGTCCCAACCCTTTAGCCTTTCCTCAAGCCTAAGGAGAATTCAAGCATAGCATTTGGAGGACAAAGAAGAGGAGGAGCCCAGGATCAGGATCGAGGAACAGTGGCCAGTCTCTATCATTATTGTAAGTTGATTCATCTTGAGATTAATAAAAGAATACTTTTTCCGTCCCAATGCATGAGTTATATATGTTTTATTGGATTTATGCTTAATCTCTAACCCACAAGTAGAAAAATAGCATGCATGCGTAGTGTTTTGTCTTGATTGCAGGATTGTCTTTGGAAGGAGCAGCGCAAGCAAGCATACAAAGCACAACGGAGGATCTACACCAAACATCAGTAAAAAGGTTAGTAGGTCTCTTCCAATATTCTATGTGAAAAAAGGGGTTTGAGTTTTGGGGTGATAGGTTAAAAGTGATTTCTTTAAGGTCATGATCTGCATGCAAGTTTATCCCTAGCTTGTTAGTCCGTAGGGTATTATTTCCCAACAACAAAATTGGCGACTCCACTGGGGATAGTACTCTTAGGGTTTCCAGATTTAAGTGAGGTTTTTGGGTAGTTTACAAGAATTATTTTCTCTTTCTTTGTTTGTTTGTTTTCTGTTAGGTCAGAACTAGCAGGGAACCTGGTTTATAATACCAATTTTTCCTTGACTGTTTCTTGACATTTATTATCGAGACACACAGAGGTACACGCGGCCTGCAGAAGGCCTGCACGCGTGTAATCCACACCCTAACCTTCTACAGCCCGTGTTTGCACGCTTGCTGCAGAGGTTTCAGTAGCGTGTAGGACTCAAAGAGCTTAAGAGGCAGTCTCCTCTTCCCTGTCAGAATTTCACATTCTCAGGGGACTTTCTAGATCCTGTATGGGTCTTGCTGGTTCACAGTCTTGTCTCAGTCTGCTTTATTGCATTTGTTATTTTTTGCAATAATTTTTCTTTTATGTTAAAGAAGAAGCATCCAAGCCTTCAAGAGACCCTGGTTGTCAATACCAGAGGCCTTTTCTAGGTCTGGGTTGCCTGTGTTTAGTTTTTCCTTAGAATTTTTACATACACGTGGCCTGTGAAAGTGCAGCCTGCAGGTACGCGTGCACTGTGTTAGGTCAGCACACGTTTGAACGCGTGCTGTTTTAGTTACAGTAGCGGACTTGACAGGTTGCTTTTCAATCAGTGTGGGGCAGTCATCCCTCCTGGTGGTGAGAAGTATTCCTCTCAGGGGTTTGAGTCTAGGGTTGCATAGTTAGTAGGTTAGGGCTTCTTACCCTTAGCCTATTTTTTCTTAGTTGATGTTTGACAGAAAAGATAAAAAAAAAAAAATTGTGTTTTACGGTTTTTAGACAAGCGTAGGAGTCGGTGCTTTCTTGATTTCCA
>JASDQU010505274.1:42500-53807 GCA_032191745.1 Picea mariana | reverse complement strand
TAATGTGTTCTCTTTCTCCTCCTTACCAATCTGATCAATCTGACCCTTCATGTTATCTTCATCTCCTATGGCACTAGTTGGCCACTCTGTTGCAAACTCCAGTTCTGCAGTCTCACCACTGAGTTGTTTCTCAACTTCTTCCTCTGATAGATTGACTCATGTGATCTCCCTTGTTGGCATATCTTCAGCTTCCTCCAGCTGCTCCCCATGATGGTATACTCCTCCACCTATTTCCAAATTCTCCTGTTGGATGTGCATGCTTTGTTCTATCACCCTTATCTCTAGGGATTCCAATTCCTCATACAACTCAGCAAAATCTATGTTATATTCTTCCTCTTTTGTTGCAGGCTCTAGTGCTGCAATCATCTCTCGGGATAAACTTTTTTAGAAATTTTGTTGAATGCTCTTCTCCTGCAATCTGCATGACTGTCTCCTGGCATCCATCTTCTAATTTTGGATTGTCTAACCAATCCTCCAAAATATTCATCTCTTGCTCCCATTGAGTGAGAAATTCATCTGAATTCTCCTCTTTTTATGCTGGGGCATACATCAGTGTCTTCTCCTTCTCCTCCTATTTGATAGTTCTTGCTAGTTTTCTTTCCTCTACTGCACCAACATCATAAAAACAGTTAAATTTAAAATCATTTGGCCCCACGACCTCTTTCTTGGATTCTTGTTGCACCACCTCCTCATGTGAAACACTTGTATTAGCCTCTGTTGGACTAATTGGCAAGAATATCTGAATTCCCCCAAGGATCAGAATGCATTTTTTATCATCCTCCATCGAATCTCCTTACTGATATGAGCTCTCAACTAAGTTCATGAGAATTTCATATAGTCTCCTCTCTTCTTCCTTTCCCACCTAGAAATCTAGGATTTTTCTTCTTCCCTCCTGGCATTCTATGAGATCAACTTATATATCATCTCATTTCCCACCTGGAAGTTTAAATTTCCATCACTACCCTCCTGGCAGCCTATGAGACCTTTAACTAATCTCACCTCCTCCTCATCACTGAGGTTCCTCCCAATCTTTGGTTCACAGGTGTGAATCACTTTCTCCTCTATGTCACTAAGGTTTTCAACTTCCCTCAGCCACCTCCTCAACTCTTGTTGTTGCTTTCTACCCAAAAAAATTTGAACATGCCATTTTACCTTCCTGTTAAGAGGCCATTCATACCTCCAATGTACATTTGTCTCTTGCTGCATCTTCAATGTCATCTCTTCCATTCTTTTTCTTATCTCAATGAGCTCCTTGTCAATTTCTTCTTTACTTTCCTACTTGCAGTATGCTCCTCGACCACACTTATGGCCTTCAATAGCCATCTCTTATGTCATCATTCCTCCTAGCTATCTACCATTTGTTGCGCACCTTGCAACAATATTTACAGAGCATCAATACTATGTCTCTCTTCACCTGTTGTCTACAGGTGAACTTCAGCTTCTGATAACATTTGATGTCATCAGATTATATCTACTCACCTTCTCATCTTTGCCTACAATCTGTAGACAAAATTCAGCTCTTGATACTACTTAATGTAATCATATTGTCTTCTCTTTCCCTTTCCTATTGTCTGCAAGCAATTTTAAGCTTTAATATCAGTTGATGATATCAAACTATCTCTTTTATCTCCTTCACCTAAAATCTATAGACGAAATCAAGCTCTGATACAACTTGATGCAAACCCCCCTTCTCCCCTCAGGGATACACGACCTCCCGGTCTAGGATCGTTACATAAAGGAGTCAGATCAACTCTTCAAGCCTTTTCTAGACCCCAATTAACTTACACATGTCCCGTTTTCAGCTTTTGGTGCAGGTCCTATGATACCCACAACATCACAATGTGCGCTTTTGAAATACCAAGTTTCATGCTAGCTCCTTTTGCATTATCCCCTTCCTACATGTGACCGTGGGCTAGGACCGTCGATTTGAGGAGGACACGTGGCATGAGATCCACCATTGCGGGGAAGGTCACTTCAGAAAAGGAAGGAGGGTGTTGAACGAGAATTTTCGAAGGTGGAGAGAGGGGGTTCATCTGAGCCGTCTATTTACTATGGAAAAGTGTCAACAGATCTTCCACTTTGGAAGATAGTCATTGCAAAGAAAGTAAGTTTTGAGAGTTGAAAACTCTAAAACCCGAATTGCAAAGCAAATCACGACCGTTGATTTGAAAGGGACACGCATCGATAGATCGTAAGGATCTGAGAATGTGTGATCCGGAGAGAAGGAAGGAAAGAAGAGACATATTGTAGCCTTTGATCAAGAGGCATCACCCCATATTGGAGATCAATGGTCATGCTTAATTATGGGGCCAAAAAGTGTTCGGACTCTAAAAGTCTTAGAGCGGGTCGCAATTGAAACCACAGTATCGCCAAAGGGATACGTCGTGCTTTGTAGTGAATTGTGGGGAGCTAAAGTGGGTGGGTCTCAAACCACTCTTTTCCACCCCGCAATCATGTGTTTACGAGAGGTCATAGACCGAGGTCACATGTAGGAAGGGGCTAATGCAAAAGGAGCTAGCGCCTAAAACTTGGTATTTCAGAAGCGCGCAAGGAGAGGTTGTGGGTATCATAGGACCTACACCAAAAGTCGAAAAGGGGACTTGTGTAATTTAATTGGGGTCTAGCAAAGGCCCAAAGATTCGATATGACTCCTTGATGTGAATGATCCTAGACTGGGAGGTCACGCAGCCCCGAGGGGAGAAGGGGGGTCTGCATCAACTTGTCATAACTATGTGAAGACATTTGATACTCTGTGAAATAGATTGTGAAATTCCTGCTACAAGTTGTGTTAGCAAGGTTTATTTAGACATATATATTATGACAACATCCTTCATCATTCACTAAAACACAAGTAATTTCACAACATTCCCTAAATTTAATCATGCTAACAACAAAGAAACCTAAATTGCAATCCTCCTTACCCTGTGTGATGTACACAACAAAGTAGTGATGATAACAAGGATTAGGGTTTAAACTAGGTTCTTGTGCTAGAAAAAGAGATAGTTATAGGTGGAAAAAAAAATTCATTTCATGAGCCCATCATCTCCCCTCAACCAAAAGTGTTACATGTCCTCATGGAACCTATTATTCTTGTTCAAGAGAACCAGAGTGAAGATCTTCCCAATTGAAGGATAGATGCCCAAATTCATTTGCACCATAAAATCCAAGTGCTATGTCTACTTGAGTCCCTTGCATAACTTCTTCTCATTCTACCTACTTGATGGGTAACTTGTAAAACTTAATAGGACACCAAAGAAGTGGAAAGTGAAATCCAAGGCCAAGCCACCTAACATCATGTATTATTATAGAGTTTATATAAAAAAAATCTTTGTTGAGGGATCAAATGAAATATGGATAACCCACAAGTTTCCTATTCCTCAAGTAATTAGGAAGTTGTTCCCATATGTCACAGGAAATCAACAATGCTTTCAAGGAATGTTTCTTGACAATTTCTTGGTAATTAGAGATATTGTATATTTGATGGTATCTAATGATTGCATAGTCTCCAAGGCATCATAACAACCTCTGGTAATAAACTATTATAACCGATGGTAAGGGATACTGATACCAAATGATCAATCTTGAATTTCCTTCAATCTTGATATAAAATTATGTAGCTTTCTTCCACTAAACATGACTAAACATGAATGATGAAAATGCTTGGAGATGGATATTTCCAACATAAGGATTGGGATTCCACTGAGAATTGTCTTGCAAGTATAAGTTGAAATGATATAGTTCACACAATAAGTTCTGATCAAGAGAATGACAGGATAGAAATATATTGATAAAATACTGAGGTTGTTTGATCTCATATGTTTTTTCTGCTTCCAGCTATCGAAGCCTAAAGGTAGTCCATCTTTCATGTAAAAATATGGGGTAAACTCGATATTATGACCTACAAGTTAAGGTCTCTAATGCTAATTTATAGGCATGCTGCCTTCGGTTTTGTGCCTGCATCAATTATGATTTAAACTCTTTAAAGTTTGGCTTCCACTTCTCCTCCCAAACTAAATACGTTAAGAAGCATTTTTCTGTCAGTTTATCAATCACTTGATAATAGCTCTCCTTTATGATCCCAAGATAAAATAAATCATATTTATCTCGCCATCCAGGTAGGTCGGGTTTTAGTTGGATACAAGCATATGTATTCACCATGATGTCATCCAATACAATATTGATTATTTGATGAACTAGCTTCATACATTCTTTTAAATAAGCATTTTCCTTGTCCATTCATGATTCTTTTGAGTCAATGGATTCTAATAAGGAATTTAGAGGGTTATTGCTTGGAACCCTAGACCTGTTTCTTTCCAATTTTATCTTTAGCTTCTGATTTTACAACCTCAATTTTAAGTTATCCTTTAATAAATCTTGGTAACTAGGGCTATAGAAATGAAGTTATTTAGAGGCCATTCAAGACTTGGACTTTCCTATGCTACCTTTTATTCTCCTTCTTTTTCCCAATCTAACATGCTTTGGGTGTGTATTAGGTTTAGGAGAATGAAAATATCCATCAATTTCATCATCAAATTGATCTTGTTATGGTGGAGTGAAAGGTCTAGAAGGATGTAAGCCTTCTAATTCATGATCATCAAATTGCACCTCTTGTTGCTCTAGAAACAAGGACTTTGGAGACTATAGGTGTCCTCATTTGCCATCAAATTGTCCTTCCTGCTACTATGGAGATGAGGACCTTGGAAATTGTAACCTTACTAGCTCATCATCGAATTGGTGTTCTTGTTGTTCTGGAGAGAAAAACCTTTCAGCCTGTAAAACCTTTAATCTATTAGACTCAGATGAGGAGATGGAGATTGGAGATGGACCAATGACAATTTTTGTAGTAGGTCCCACTTGTAATTCCACAACCTCCTTTTCCTGTGACATTGGAATTGTAGGTGCCTTGTAGGCCCTCGTATCATAGTGATGATGTGATTCCATAGCAACAGATGTACCGAGGGTTCAGGTGGAAGATGCATGGGTTTGTTTTCCATCATGCCTAGGCCGATTGGTAGGCAATATAACCCTCACCCTAGGTTTTCTTCGTATTCCTTTTAAAAACAATTCCCAACTGATGTGAAGCCTACCTAACTCAATCATAATCAACATATTTATCATACATTGGTGGTATTACATTGTCTCGAGGTTTTCCCTCTTGTCAACCATGACAACCATTTTCGATAGGATTTTGAGCAAGAAGAATGTCATGTTTAATATTTCTTCATTATTGAGGTGCATCATGAGTTTGAAAAAGTAGTGAAACACCATGTTTTACCTCCCCTCACAAGTTATGAAATTTTGGATGATGAAATCTACCTCTTTCCAAGGTGAAATCAACAACTCCCTTTGAATTCCTTTTCATATGTCGGGCATAGGAGAGGGATTTGTTAGAAATTGAGGATAACTATCTACTGGTAGCTTCAAATTATTTAACCACCTTCCACCTTGCAAGGGGAGCCCTATGGATCAACTGATGAACTCTTCAATTACAATTAGGGTAATTTGTTGCACTAATTCCCTCCTACTGTTGAAGGTTTTAGCAAATTCCAATCCAATTCCTAGGTCCTAGCCTTGTAACCTCTCGAAAAATGAAAACCAACATGATTTTGCAAAGATTTTCATTACCTATGGGTTGTCTACAATTATCATCGTATCTTCACGATCGACCCCCTTCATCGATCCTTTGATGGTGCACTATATACAGAGGTGAGTTTGCAGAGTTAAATGGTGTTATGAGGTAAGTTCTTTGGGGTTGAATTATTGAATTGTAATTAAGTTCTATAAAATGTGGGTAATCATATGAATAAATGAGAGGATTATATAGAACTCAACAAGAGGATGGAGAGAAACAAGTGGTGTGACATTGAAATTGATTGTTATTGATTGCAATCAATAACAATCAATTTCAATCTCTTTACACATGTTCCCGTCACATCTCATGAACTTAGCAATTTTCCTAAATTTGGTTGTACCAAATCATAAATCTGAAAAAATTAAAGATCCATTCATATGGATAGCTTCAAAGAAGCATTCATATGACTAGCTTCAAAACTTAAAGATCCATATTGATGCATGCATTGGGATTTTTCATTTCTAGATGAGGGATATGTTAGAATGTGTTTTAATGTTGTCTAGTAGATTGATGTAATCTTGTAACTAGTGTCATAATGATGATCATTATAACATCATTTGTGGGGACTTATACATGTAATTAAGCTTCACTAGACTTTAGTAACATTTCACATGTTCACACGAAGGTAGTTTTGGGGAGTTATTTGCCTAGTGACCAGCCCCTCATGTAATGGTGACCTACACTACTAGGTCCTTTTTATCCACCATTTATCCCTTATCTCTTAATGATATTATTGCTTACCTTTATGGTTTGGTGTTTCTTGTTATAAAAAAGAGGATCACATAGCATAATATAAAACAAATGCCCCTTTATTCCATATTCATTGAACTCATCGGGTACATACATCACACAATAGGAGTAAATAAGGTTATACAAGTATTACTAGTCCATGATATTAGATCATATGAGTATAAATTAAATGGAAATCATTCATGCAATGGTTATATAACCTCTACTACCAAACTACATTGGTTCCAGTAGTAGGTTTACTGTTGAATAGGCATGAATATGGGAAAGCAATACGACTGGTAACATGTAATAGCAGCTTATTAGAGAAACAAGGCAATCACCTTTCCTATATTCATTGATGTCATTGCCTCAATAAGATTGGTATAGTACAGGTAATAAGTCAGTTAGTCTTAATCTTCATATTGTATATTCCTAAGAATGATACCACTCTAATCATACAAAAGCTTCATAGTGAGTTCGATAACCTATAGATACGAGTTATGCCTTGAGTTCCATATCACGTAGTTTCCATAACAAGAGCTTAGTAATAGAGAGATTAGTATGATTCCAGGCATTGTTTTGTTTAGTGATGTTTGGTATAAGCTAATAATAGAAATAAGAATGGTCACAAGAAGGTGTGAGGAGGCTTCCTAGAGTAGTGTGCCCTTGGTCAAAGTCATAGGAAAATTGTAATTAGAATTAGGGAAAAATAGAAACAAATAATGCCTTTTTATTTTTTTGTTCACAAGATCAACATATATGATAAAAGAAATAAACAGATCTAAATTAAATTATGAATATAAACAAAATTTCCGAGTAAAAAGAAAAACCCCAAGCTTACCTCCTGATCTAAGAAAAATGTACCTGTCACATGTGTCGATGAAAACCTCTATAATATGATCAGAAATAGTTTTAGGTTCATGGATCAAACCTCTAGGGTTTGATCTCTGTCATAAGGACTTAGGAACAATTTTTACAAGGTATAGACCATCACAATACAACTGCAGCAAAAAAAACTCATATATGAAAATATAGTCCAAAAAGGAGGTCGCACCATCATCAAGAGAGAACAACTGAGTTAGTTGCAGCAAATAGGAGAGTGAGGAGTGAGTGAGTGTGAGTGTAATAGAATGCTAGAGGGTAGGGTCTTATTTATAGTTAGGGAGAGGGGTTAGGGCAATTTAAAATTGTAATTAAATATTGACATTTAATTAATAGAAATATTAATTAACCTCGGATGGGGTGACACGGGGCGCAATGCTGCCACGCGGGAGCGAGCCGGGAGGCAACGTTAATGCATCCACCGGCTCACATCACCTCGGACAATAACTAGGCATGTTTACGCGCAGGTGCATTCAAACGACGAGGCCCCTAGCGCAAGGGAAGGGTACCCGCCACCAGCGCACTATCCAGCAGACATTAATGGCTACGGTGATTGTTTTAGTTATGGCGATTGGTTTTGCATTCGCGCTCATTGTTCAAGTTGCAAAACCAAGCAGTAGGTTTCTCTCGGAGGCCTTCGCTCTACAGGCAAACCAGAACTGCAGTAGCCTCTCTCCCGTTCCACTAGAGCAGTGGCCGCACTCGGCAACCTCAGCCATCCTCAGCAGCAACTCGACTCCAATTGGAATCACCCACATAATTCACTTGAACCTCACCATGCCCTGAATCCGAGGGATACTGCGAAGGGGAACGACGTGGTACACGACGGAGTCGCGGTGCAAGAGAAAGGATAACTTTGAGAAAGCAATGGCGATAGCAGCCAGGAGGCAAAGGAACAGACCATGCACGCCTCCAATGGCGTACGTGGAGGAAGTAATCCCGGAAGGAGGCCTGGAAAGCCCTCCTAAGCATACCCTGTTCATGGTACCGGAAAATTGGAATCCAAGCTCGAACTTTGGCTCGGATAGAAAACCACAACCGGCAAGCAGCACGCTCGACCCTCATGCCACCAGTGTAGAGAAGCCTTACTCCCCCTATTATGTGGAAGAAGAGGTTCCTCTCGAACCCACCAAGGAAGCGGAGGGGCACAAGACGCAGGAAGCAACAGCGGCCACCAGCAAGGAGTTTATGGACAGCCACCACCCGGAGCAACCACCTTCAGTTGACTGGGGATACCTCAATCTCTTATTTGAGATGAGAAATATGTTGGAAGATCAGATCTTCCGCCTCGCGCGAATGGATCAGAGGCTTGACATGTTCTTTGCGGCACATTCCAGAACTCCGCCAAAGAAACAATGTCCGACTTGCGCGCGAGCTTACTCATTCCCAGCAAGATGGAGGCATTCTGTGGACGAGGACAAGCATCCCGGTTCAGAGGTTACCTAATGTTCAAAATTAGACTTTTCTTTTGGTTTTGTTATTATAATTTACGCCTTAAGATAGCTAGCTATCAGTATTTCTTAGCTCTAGGTAGGCGAACCAGTTCCATGCTAGTAACTGTTAGTCCTGGTTTCCTTCGGGCAGGACGTAACAACGTCAATTTTGTTAATTTTGTTAATTCTGCAAACTGGGTGACACATGGACAAGGGTGCCCAGCTGTCCCGGTTTCCTACTTAGGCGGGATAGCTGGCATCACTAACAGCTATGTATTCTGTTTATGGTAATATAATAGGCTCCAACCTTTTTTTACTTAAAAAAAAAAATAAAAATATTAATTAAAATGTCAATTAATATTAATATTAATTATAAAAAACCTAAACACATATAAAACCCCAATCACATAAATAAAACCTCAATCACATAAAACAACAAGGGGGTACCTTTTAAGAGAAATTCAAGGGGGGGTCCATAATGGAAAAACATGTCCGCATGAGTCTCATAATGACTTATAAACTTTATCATCGGTGCATAAGGGGGTCCATCAACAATGTGGTCATGCCCATCTTCATAGGAACTCCTAGGTCTCATGGACCATCCTGGGAGAGAGGAAGAGGATCACACATCAACACATCTTGGTATTACACCAAGATCTACTCGTTCAAAGACCAAGTTGCCCTAGAACACATCTAGGGTCTTATCCACCAAGGTAAAAGACCAAGGATCAACCCATGCATTAGGCAAGGGTTCCCTGGAACACATCCAGGGGCCCTAGAACACATATAGGGTCTTATATCAACCACTAAGGAAGACATCCAAGGATCAATCCAAGCACTGAGCAAGGATTCCCTGGAACACATCCAGGGGCCCTAGACACATCTAGGGACTTATATCAACCACCAAGGAACATATCCAAGGATCAATACAAGCATTGAGCAAGGATGATACCTTAGGAACCCTACCATTTGGAAGACATTTGCTTCCCAGAAGGAAGTGATAAGATGCCTAAAGTTCCCAATGATAGACAACCATACTACTTAGCTTCCATCTTGTACCAAAAGAGAAAAATTGTATCATTTCGTAAAGGACGACCATTTGGAGGCAGAGAGATAGTGATATTGCAATGAACTGTTTGGAGGCCCAAACATCATGATATTTTAGTACACCCGAGTTGAAATAGCCGTTTGAGGCGGAAAGATGTGATATTGCAATGCACCCTTTGGAGTGTACTGCAATCTCATGATGTCCACGCCTCAAAATGATTCATTGCAATATCTCTATCTCTTGGCCTCAAAATGATCCTTTCAATTTGGGTGCACTGCAATCTCATAATCTCTAAGCCTTCAAATGGCCATAATGTTCATTTCAGTGGGTTCCATTCCTCCAAATATCTTGTCACCAGAAAGAAACTACCATTTTTGGCAGCATGTTCGAAGCCATACATTCATGTTAGAATTTATCCATACATTCATGTTAGATTTATCCATTGGTTAACCATAAAACTACAATGACATATCCATAATATCTAGAGGACATAATAAAAATATTATACATACTTAAATGGTGATTTTTCAATTTAGCAATCTAACATAATAATTAATAAAACATTAAACATAACTAGAATTGATGGCTATATAAACTTATATGTTGAAAGGAGAAATCACACCTGATCTGATGAACTGGTCAACAATACAGTTGGAATGGTTGGCCCCACATGTTTCTCTTCAGTTGTATGGCCCTCTGTTAGTCTTGAGCTTCCCTCAATCGACAAAGAAAGATATTAAAGTACCTACCAAAATCATTCAACCTCCATAAATATTTGTTAAGCCCTAAATAGTGTCTCATTACCCCTTAATTAGGGCATATTATATTAGTAATGTTATTTTATTTATGTCGGCTTTATTCCATTAGTTGTAATTATACCTCCTAGTCTCCTATATATACCAAGGAGACATTTCCATTTTGAATCATCTAGTAATTGTACATTTATGAGAGAATAAGGAGGTTTCCCCCTCAAAGAGGATTATTATCTGAGTTTATCTCTTTTTCAAGACGTTGAGTACTTATTCTGAGGTTTTTCTATGCTATATTGATATTTGGTTCTTAACATATGGTATCAGAGCTCAAGGTCTTGGGGTTTCGCTGCTACATCTGAGACACCTTGTCATTTTTGCTATAAATTTTTTTCTACAATGTTTTAGAAGGAACGTCTTGGAGGATATTTAGAAGAAAGATCAAGGTACGTTGGGTTACAATTTCAGCTCCTGAGGCCTTATAATTTCGGAGATACAGCCTGTGCAAGATAGGGTTATGGAATCATCCTGAACTGAGTCATTGCAGAATTTTCGCTATAAAAACTTTTCTGTAACATGTCAGACCCTGAAATCTAGAGGTTATTCACAAAAATTAGTAAGGTACTTGTGGTAAAATTTTTAGCTTCTGGGTTATCTTAAATTTGTATATACACCTTGTGGAAGATAGGGTATCTGACTAGTCCTATTGACTAGTCTCAAGAAGGTGTTCTAGGTAAAACAATCATAACTTCTTCCTAGAGTATCCAAATTGAGTGAGATTGGTTTCATTGGATAGTTGACAGTCTGTAGTATTTTTGGTATGAGTTTCAGAAT
>JASDQU010505273.1:54321-65783 GCA_032191745.1 Picea mariana | reverse complement strand
GTTGTTGTTGTTGTTGTTGTTGAAGATGGTCTTGGAGAGTGTGCTCAAAAAAACTCTTTTCACACAAGAAAAAAATTTTGTTTCTCGATGACAACAAGGGTTAGTTCTCGGTTAGCTTACCCGGAAGATGCACCTTTTCCTATCTGTTTCTTATTTTTCAAAATAACACAGGGTGCGGGGCAAAGAGAATACACAGATCTAAAAGGTTAGCAACCCAAAAATAAATAAAACAAAACCGAAATAAAACCAAAATACTACTCTGCAAAAATTTAAAAAAAAATGTGTATTCAATCTTTATACCTTCGGATCTGACTGTAATGGTCATATCTTGGGAAAACAAAAACCTTTTCGAGTGAAATGAAAAATTTTCCTGACTGAAACGAGCACTCAGGATGCAATGGAACAGTCCTCTCAGCCTAGAAATGTATGAAAATGACAGAAAATGGAGATGAGGCAACTCGGCTTCACAATCTTGATCTACAACAGGAGCGGATCTTCAAACAAGCTTTGATACCATGTTCGAAAACATAGGTATTCCAACAAAGGACGAACACCTTCAGTAACCACTCACATAAACAAATTAAATATCAACACACCAATTTTTTCATGTGGTAAAACCCCTACAGGGAAACATCCACGGCCCCAGCCAATGCGGCCACTTGGAGTAGTTTATTAATGCAAAGAAAAAGATTACAGAGAGATTTTACAAGAGAGTTTCTCACAATCGATCATTGGAAAATGACCCTCCATACTGTTTAAATAGGTATCATGGACCAATAGGGTGTTAAGCCACAGATAAATGGTCATTAAGATCGAGGAGAGTATGAACAGTTGGATCACTCTATGTCGGGAACATATCGTGACCGTCGGATTTCCTAACTACAAATGCATACTCATGCGTACTAAAGAAACACACTAGAAAACACACTTTTACCTAACGACAAAATAGACCAAGTAGATCTTACTAACTCATAAGTGTCTAAATATCCTAACAGGGGGATTCAGGGGTAGCACCCCCGAAGTGAAATTTTGGGAAAAAATGCCTTGTGAAATAATGTAATATCGTAGTCAATCTGGACCGTTCATTATAAGATCGCAGATATGACGGTAGAAGTTATGTTAGGTATTTCTTCCCTAGAGGGAAACCCTCTTTTATGAGGGAATTGTATTGTGGTTGTGTGTGATAATGAATATTGTATTATGAGAGAGGAGATTGTGAGAGAAAGAAGAGGAAGTTACAGCGGGTGTGTTGTAGGTTCTATCTTTTCATTTGCTGGAAAATAATAAAGGAAGGAACTGGAAATTTCTTTGGTGGACATATCCCACACTGGGTGAACCGTGTATATCTGTGTCTCTATTGTATTGTGTATCTTATGTGTTTTATTTCCACATTTGCTTTATTTTATTGCTATGTGATCCTATTTTTCTAACACCTTGAATTCATTTGAAAGTGTAATTACCAGTGGATTGGATATCGCCATCTCCTAAACATGGAAGCTCCATATTGTAAGAGCTTGATAACCCATGTGAACCTCAACAATTATGATCTTATTGTAGAGATTTCACCTTGTACTCCCCGCCTATATACAAAAAAGGGGAATATGTTTTTCTATAAAAGGTAGAATTACCCATTAATTACTTACATAGTTTTATTCTTTTGAATAGATATTGCTTAATGTTTCATACATTCAATTTACAATGTTGAGTAACCAACGCAAACAATGCATCCATCAAGTTGAAACCTATGTGGTAACAAGGTGGTTGAACTCATTGCCTGCACATGTTTCCTCTAGGAATTTCTTTACTCTTGTCTTAAAATGGAAGCAATAAAATATTCTCATATTTAGATTTGTTTCCCAACTTTTTTAGTTAAGTTCATTGAGTTCATTTACAGCTAGTTTCTTCTCTAAATGAATTGGTATGACTCACTTTATAACTAATTCCTTCTCACAGTGAACTAATGTGACTTCATTTACATGGGAGTTATTCTCAAAACAAAATGGTGTGACTTTATTTACCACTAAGTTCTCTAATTAGAACTTATAAATTAACTCCCATACTCTTCTAGTGACTTTTCTTACAACTATTTCCTTCTCTAAATAAATTGGTGTGACTCCATTTACGACTGAGTTCTTCTCTAAATGAATTGGTCTGACTTCGTTTACCATTAAGTTATATTCAAAACAAATTGGCACCAAGAAATTTTCTCTTGGTATTTTCTAATAACTTTGTCACAACTAATTCCTTCTCCAAATGAACACATGTGACTTCATTCTTCTCTAAAAGAACTAGTACTTGGGAATTGTCATCCAATATTTTCTCCCATGTCTTCATTCCTTCCTAATAAAAGGTTTGGGACTTAGTTAAATCACTTTATCATTAACTACTTTGAATTTTACAACACATAATCATACTTATGAAATGGATCTTAAGCCTCTACGGAAGTTTATGAATACTTATGAGAAAACTTATAGAAGGTATCACATTTTGAAGAGATCTATAAACATAATTGGACACAAGTTAAATTATAATTTCATGAGGTATGCTACACTCACTAATTGTTCCTCAATTTACTATCTAATATATCGTATCTCCCAACACTCTTTGCAAACCAAGAATGTTTCCATTTTTAGGTTAAACAAACATATAATTATAATGAGACAATCAAACAAGTAATTCCAATTCGAGTGTTTAAACTCTAGATGACTATGGCATATTAACCCAACTCTTCTAGGTTATTATACCATTAAATGGGGGTTTTATAAAGAAACTTATGTAAAAGAGAAGGCTTTCAAGAGCTCTGACTATCTTATGTACTTATACATAGTTTTATTTCCTAACTCGTAACCCCCAATTTTAAGGTGGTTATACCAATCCTAAGAAACAGAAGCTTCCAACAACTTCCTCACTTATGAAATATGTTTTCAGAAATTCTCGTTAAGGTTTTGTTTGAGTGAAAATTTTATTGCAATTAATTATATAAATACATTGCATTGAATATAAGAGGATGGCCTTTTGGTTTTGACAACTTGTGGTTCAAGTAGTGGCATCTCGTTGTAATCAACATGGTTCATTATATACAAAAAAATCTTGTAGTTTGTAAGGTTGAAGATAGATTCATTTCCTTTGGATGACACCATGCATCATAACAATAGACAACCCATGAATTCCATAACATCAAAGGCATAACATCTTATATACATCTCTCGTACCAAGTGATTTTTTCATAACAAATCAACATATTCATACAAATACTATTTATCATTTAAATCATATTCATCCATATATGACTTGTTCCTTAATCAAACATTTTTCCATCTTAGGCACATAAACAATTTTATATTTCAATATGAGTATCTAGGCCTTGTGAATACATCTAGCTTCCAACATAATAGAAATAACGATTGTGAGTAAAATGGAGAGTTCATAACTATTGAGAAATGTAGCTCGAGCAGGAGCTTTGTGCACAAGTTAGGTGTGAATGTGTGAGAAGTAGTTTGAGATGACTTCTTAGTGGGAAATAATACCATCTTGTAATTTCACTTAAATTAAAAAGAGAAAAAGTAAAATTTCTCATGTTCTCCTAGTCTTAGAAATCTAAATGAAATATTCTAGAATATTATTGAGTTATATTTGTTCTAATATTAGTCGTACACCTCATTGTTGAGATAAGGTGGTTGTTAGGATTAAGGATATTAGTTACTAAGATTTGGAAAATTAGTTTCTAGAATTGAGAAGATTAGTTATCTCTCAAAGAATAAATAGGACAAGATGGGAGAAGTTAGAACACACATGGGAACACTTGAGAGAGGCAGAGACCAAGAGAAGAAGGAGGGTGCATCTGGGAGGAGAAATTCAAGATCCATTGTAGCAAACAACAAGAGGGAATAATACAACAATAGAGTCATGCAATCTTACAGTTGTAGCTACAGTATTATTTCTTCAGCAGATCCATACTTCTATTTCGACAAGTTCTACTTCTTTGCTCTATAGTGTTTTGTTTACTGTATAGTTGTTAAGTTACAATAGACTGTGGAGGTGTCCTGTAATCTTTGATCATTGAAATGATAAGCTAATTTTAAGGGGGAAATATTTATGTGTGTGTGTGTTATTCATTTATTTCTTTTGCTATTAATTTTCCAACTATATGTGTGATTGGTGCATGTTCAGAAATATTAATTTATCTCATTAAATAAGTTCATATCTGATTTATTTAATTAGGAGAAACATAAGATAGTGGGCATCTAGATATTTTAAAAAAATTTACATGGTATCAGAGATGGTCTCTAATTGAGATCCTCGAAGGTTTAAAGCAGTAGATCAATTGTTGTAATAAAGGACCAATAGTTAGAGGGTTTCATTATTGTTGCTTGAAGGACTAAGCACACTTGTAGGACAGATTTTTTGTGTTATTTTCTAATTTGGGAGTTTGGGCAACAGATATCAGATATGGCATTAGCAAGCCTCATATTTGAGCACATGTTAGATGGTGCCTCTAATTAATTGTCCTGGAAAATCAAGGGTAACATTGTTATTGGAAGAAATCTGTAACATCCCCGTTTTCAAACCCCAAACTAGTGATGTGTACTGTAAATGTAATATATGGTCAAGAGCCACAGCAATGTAATATTTAAATCATATAAATTGAATATAATGAATAAAATGTATCACCAGATGCAGATGGACATGGATGGATATTTGGGGGATAAGTTTCCACAAGAGAGGGAAGGGGTCCAAAGGGGGAGAGTTTACCCATGTCTATTAAACCAAAACCCATTTCTTTCTAAATTATATTTACTTTGAACCTTTTATTTTATGGTTGAGTGTTATAAATCCCAATCATTAAATTCATGTAAGAGGGTAGGTGTGAGAGTCACTTCCCATAGTTATTGAGAGCATGGGTATTGAGTACAATCATCTTGGGGAAGAGTTCAAGTCAAGCAAGCAAGAGAAACAAAGGAAATTTGTATGGGTAGGGCACCATAATTGCACATTCATTTTTTGCATGGAGAGTTGTTTTTACATGGAGTTTTCTAGCCAACAAAGGAGTTTTGAGTGTTGATGCTTGAAGTCAGTTGTTGTGGGCATGTTTGGAAGTTGTTTGGAGTTGAATATTCATGGAGAAAGAGGTTTTGTTCTTGTGAGTAATAAGTTGTTCAAAATTCATCAAGGGAAGTGTGGGTTTTGTTTTTGGGTGAACTTGTGTTGCAGCTGTAGAATTCCTGAAGTCCCATCAAGTAGATTTATTATTCAACCTATGTTGGAATCCCTGGAGGGGAGTGGAAAGGCATGAGGGAATGTGAGTAGTGAATGGGGATTCCACCCTTTGGGTTGTGCAGGTTGAGGGGAATAGATTTGGTGGACTGGAATTAGCTATGAAATTTGACTGTTGAGACGGGGACCTTAGCAAACATTAGGTACCACCGTCTCTTATGGATTCATATCCCCATCTAGGGGGAGACTTGTTGATGAGAACTAGAACAGCAATTCTATGGCTAGGAGGAATGCCTATTCTCTACAGTGAATTGCATATGTTCATAAGATAAGTGTTCTTATCTGTTGTGTTGATTTGTGTTAAATGTTGATATATTGTTGTGCATTTTACTCTGAGTTATATTTGGATAATGCTACTTGTTGTGAGTAGAATTGATGCATATGAATCTATATTTTGCCGTGGAAAGATGTTGTATGCACTCGGTTGTTGTTGTTCACATTTAAAGTAATTACATTTACATTTTATTCAGTATGGATAGTTGCATGAGTTTAGAATGTCATGTTGTGTGTTATTTCCACATTTAGAATTGGTATCATAAATTTTTTATTGGGTATTTTAGTAGTGACGTGACCTAGTTGGGGGTTGGGTATTTTACAGAGTGGTATCAAATCTAGGTTCAACACTGTATCTGTATGGGCCAACAACTAGTATGAGTTTGGGAAAATTTATTGTCACGGATTTCGATCTGTGACAAATTTGGGGAAAAACGGTGATAACCAAAATGAAATCCCCAAATTAGTGAGAAAATTCAATATTTAATTTCCTCATAAATATTTGAGAGGTTTTTATGGAGTCAATTGACTAAATCGCAAAGTTAGATTCAACCTGCAAGGTCAAATTTTGTGTTTTAATGGAGCTCGAAGGAGCTAGGAGAGATCAATGAATCGACGGCTTAGATCGCACTTGATCTCGAGATCAATGACCCATATTCACTTTGATAAATTTAAAAATTTCTAATGTTTTCAAAGTTTGACAAGGTTACCAGATTCATGGCCGAGATTCATTTTCAGCAGTTGGGAAAATGAAATAGATCGACGGTTTGGATTCATTTTCGATCGTTGGGAAGTTGGAGAATATCAACAATCAAGATAATTTTGAGTGATATATCGACAATCAAGATTCATCGGGGATTTGGTAGAAATTTCTAAGTTTTGGAAATTCACCAAGAGAAATCATCGATGGTTGATGATCGAATCGATGAGTTTGGAAAAGAGTTCAGTTCGGCCAAAAATAATCTTCGATGGTCGATGATCAGGAATCGGTAGAGTTGCGAGATTTTTTTTAGATCAATGACCAAGATCATTTTGAATGGGAGATCGATGATCCAGATTCGTCAAGAATTTGGTAGAAAAATTTCTAAGTGTTGGAGTTGGCCAAAGGAAGTCATCGTTGGTCGATGATCAGGTCAGATAGATTGGAAAAGTGTTTTAGTCGCTAACAGAAATCATCAACGATCGATGGTCAGGTGTCATCCGATTTAGAAAATTGTTTTGATCGAGCAAGAGAAAGCGTCAATCGTCAATGGCCAATGGTCGGGTGTCGGACAATTTGATGAGGTGTAAGTTTATCCAAAAGAAATGGTCAATGGTCAATGAAGGAAAGAGGGTTATGGTGTCTCGTGCCACATCAGCATCCACATTTCATTCCACATTAGCCAAAGTGCCATGTCAAATTCCATGTGTCATGCTATGTTAGCAGTTGCCACATTATCCAAGAAATGGTCGATGGATGACAGTCGAGTCGACTGAATTGAAGAAATGGTTTCGACAGTCAACAGGAACAGTTGATGTTTGGGTTGGCCAAATTGAGAGAATGTTTCATCCACCAATGAAAATCATCGATGACTACTGACCAACGGTTGGGTCATCTAGATCAGAGATGTGTTGTAATCAGTTGCCAAAGGAAAGGGGTCGATGGTTGATGGTCGAGTCAATAGTTTAGGTAGTTTAGGTAAATAAATGGCTAAGATATCAACCTATTGTGAGATTGATGGCTCATATTTAAGGGTTGTTATAACAGTAAAACAATCAATCTTGTATGATTTGTTTTAGGATTTTGAAGGCCATGAACTTGCAGGGAAATTTAGAAGCCTTAAATGACATTTTTATGAAATTATAACCCATAGGAAGATAGTGTACCAAGATACACTCTATATATGTAGCTTAAAGAAAATAAATCAGAGAGATCTATCCAACGAGCTACTCTGAGTGCAAGACAAAGATCATATGAGAAAATTATAGCTGAAACAATTAAGGTAAAATTCTGGCACCTATTTACTTCCAGAGGGAATAACTCCTTACTCAAAATTGTTTTTGAGGCACAAGAGTAGTCTATGGAAACCTTATGAACCATAGAAGGCATCCATGGAACCATATTTGGGATCTGGGTATGTCAAAATGTATAGGATGAAAAATAAAACACATGTGGCATACAAGGATAAATTGTAAAAAACAGTCAAAACTTCTCTGAACCATAACTTTCAGCTCAAAGATCATATTTGAGAAAAAAAATAGTCGTTGGAAACGTATTGAGGAGAAGACATATGTCCACCTAGAACTTTAAATTGGGTGCCAAAATTTTCTCAAAAAGTAATAAATCAATTATGTAGCAGTTGGAAAGTGGAAATTCTAACATGTGAATGTTGTAACTTTTTGCTCAGAACTCAAAATGAGGCATGAGTACAACCATTCGAGAGTTGTTTCAAAGAACAATTTGTTTGAGGAATAATATTTTGACTTGGTGCATTATGTTCTTCATAAATTGATGTGAATAATAACCTATAATATATTTAATAAATATTTTGTAATATGCTTAATTCTAACAACAATTATTGCATGCAGATTCTTGCAGAAATAGAGATATAGGAAAACAAACTTTAGTTCCTACATGAGAACTAGAGATATGGAGGATTCTCAAGGGTTTTATAGTCATGAAGAAGAGACCATATGTCTTCATGTCATCATGGTAAATGTTGAGACATATTCTAATGGAAGAAGAGACATGCAAGAGCCTCTAACTATGAGAAGCCTGCAAAGAGAAGTGCAGAGCTATAGGGAAGATAATGAAAAGATCAGGAGGAGATACTACAAATCCTAAATATGTTGCAGAAGCAATTCAATAAAGATTCAAGCACAAATCAGGAATCTATTGCAAGGAAAGTGGAAGTATATAGATCTCTTGATAGGAGGGATGATCATGGAGGATATAGACACTCAAGGAGTGTTAGCAGGCATTAGCATCATCTCTCCCTAGGGAACTCAACCAAAATAGCATATGAATGTTCAAGGTTGGAAAGAATCCCAAGTGTGTCTCATGTTAGAAATTAGATAAGAAGGCATGGGTCAGATAGCTTGCAAGGGGAGTTGAGGAAAATCAAGCCACCATCATTTGATGGAGAAAAAAAGAAAGGAGAAAATGCAGAAGCATGGTTGTTGGGAATGAGGAAATATTTCCAATTGTGTGACTACTCATCAAATGCAGAAGCCAGAATTGAAGACTACCACCTGCAAGGAAAGGCATCTATGTGGTGGGATCAGTTGAAGTAGGTTAAGCACCTCGATGAGAAGATAATTTATTAGAAGCAGTTTAAGAAATATTTTTAGTGGTAGTACTTGTCAAAGAAATATTATGACAAGAAGATGCAAGAGTTCTTTGAACTCAAACTTGGGAACATGAACATGGATGAATATGAGAGGAAATTATTGGAACTTCTCAGGTATGTGGTCTTCATCAAAGATGAGAAGATCAAAATTCAGAGGTTCATGAGTGAACTATCATCCTTTAACAAGGATAGAATTCAGTTTGATGAACCTAGGAATTTAGAAGAGGCCATAAGAAAGGATAGTATTTGTATGAGTATAATAGAGGGAGGTTGGCTTTCCAAATGTCTAGGATAACAAGAAGAAAGGAAATATGGATAAAAGGAAGAAAGGATTCAATCCACCTTTCATAAGGAATAGTTCTCAAGCACATAAACAAGGGCATCCATTTCAAGGTGATCATAAAATGATAGAGTCCTTGAGAAAGAGGCCAATACAACAGTCCATAAAGTTTTAGGGATGTGAAGGAGATCACATGTATAAGGATTGTCCTCACCGGGGATATAAAATGAATATTGTGCATAGAATCAAGCAAGAGGATATAGTAGATAACATGGGAAGAAGCATGTCAAGGATCTATGCAGCCTTGGACAATAGACAAGTAGGATATCAATCCCACATGATTGAAGTGGAAGGTAAGATTGATAATCATCCCATAGCTATTTTGATTGATTCTGGAGCTATTCATAGCTATATAGATCCAAATCTATTTGAAATATTTAAATTGAAGAAATGTAAGCATGAAATTCTTGGTTAGTTCAGCTAGCTACTAGAAACAAGAGAAGAATTAATGATCTTGTTAAATAATGACTTATAAACATGAATGGAATTAAAACTAAGGCATATTTGAACATCATACCACTTGAGTCTTATAACTTCTTAATTGGTATGGATTGGATAGAAAAGCATCATGTTTTCTTAGATTGTTATAACATTTTTTTCATGTGTCTTGATGAGGAAGGGAATTCAAGGACAATGCAAGGTATTCCAAGGCCTATATCTATCCGAAATATTTCAGCATTGCTGCTGAAAAGAAGTTTTAGAAAAGGGTGACAAATATATGCAACCCATATGGAATATCCAATGAAGGACAAGGATCTAAGTCTTGAATATTATCTAGTCTCGAAAGAATATGACTATGTGTTTGGAGATTTTCTAGGATTACCACCAAAGAGGGATATAGATTTCACTATTGACTTAATTCCTAGAGTTTCCCCAGTTTCCAAAACTCCCTACAGAATGAGCACACCAGAACTAAAAGAATTCCAAATGAAGCTAGAAGAGTTGTTAAAGAAAGGGTATATACACCCAAGTGTTTCTCCTTGGGATGCCCCAATTCTTTTTGTCAAGAATTATGATGGAATGTTGAGGTTATGTATTGACTTCAGATAGTTGAACAAGGTTACCGTCGAGAATAAATATCCTTTACCAAGGATTGATTATATTTTTTATCAGCTGAAATGAGAAAATATACTCTCCAAGATTGACTTGAGATCAGGTTATCATCAAGTGGGAATCAAAGAAAAAGATACTATAAAAACATCCTTTCATACAAGGTATAGACACTATGAATTTGAAGTGGTGCCTTTTGGGTTGACAAATGCACCCACTATATTTATGTGTTTAATGAATGGGGTGTTCTAAGATTTCTTGGACAAGTTTTTCGTTGTATTCTTGGATGATATTATCATATATTCCAAGATAGAGGAGGATCATGATAAACATTTGAGGATGGTGCTACAAGTGTTGAGAGAGCACCAATTTTATGCTAAATTGAGTAAATGCACTTTCTATCAAAAGTGGATCCATTATTTGGGTCACATTGTTTCACAAGAGAGCATAGCAGTGGATCCAGAAAAGATTGAAGCAATCAATAGGTTGTCAATGCCAACAAATGTTTCAAAGGTTAGATCATGTATGTGTCTATCTAGTTATTACATGAGATTCATTGTGGGATTATCCAAAATTGCACACCCAATAAAATCCTTGCAAAAGAAAGGAGTAAAGTTTGAATGGAGCACTAAGTTTGAAGAAAATTTTTAGTACTTAAAGGATTTATTAACTAGTGCATGTTGATGTTTGCAACTTCCTGAGACATTCTCCGAATCATACTCCTCTATGACTGAGTTGAGTTGATATGTGAGGACACTTATCCGAGAAGGGATAAGTGGGTTTTGGCTTATCCGAGAAGGGATAAGTGTTGATCTGTGAGGACACTTATCCAAGAAGGGATAAGTGTTGATCTGTGAGGACACTTATCTAAGAAGGGATAAGTGGGACACTTATCCCTTCTTGGATAAGTGTCCTCATTGATCAACTCAACTCATTTCACACAGGAGTATGATCTGGAGAATGTTTGTCACACATGGCACTCCTCTGTGGACTTCTAGAGGCTACTCCCTCTAGAAACACTAGGGTCAACTCCCCATAGTGTGTGATGTCAAGGTCAAATCCCTTGACCTGTACTCATGTTCTCTCTACATGGGACGTATCCTCATGTGCTCTCCACAAGGGACGTTGGGATATCCCTTCTCGGATAAGTGTCATCACAGATCAACACACGTATTCCTTCTCGGATAATCCCAAAC
>JASDQU010505273.1:3094-19011 GCA_032191745.1 Picea mariana | reverse complement strand
TTTGTGGAAAAATTTCATCAAGATTACGATATCAAGAAAATTTTGACCAATTTGTGGGTGGAAAACAAGATTTTTTTGAAAATTTGATGGCATTTATACTATGACCAATATAAGGGGCCCTTATATCTATGTTATGGCTCTAATATGTTGATTATATGGAGAACAAAATTGTACCCATTTTAAAGATGCATGGATGCTGGTAGTATACATAGTTATTACAAGATGAGGAGTTTTCAACTGAGTAACAATCCTATCACAATTCATTGAATATAATCATTGATAGGACCTAAAAAGCCAAAGTCAAATCTGAAATTTTTCCAAACTTCTACATGACATCATATTTGATGGATATGATTTGTGCTAGTAACCATTTCCCATGGTTTGACTAGGACTGGAACATGGAAAAAGCACTTGTGCATGTATATTGGCAAGCCATGTGGGAAAAAATGTATAAGAAAAATTAATCACAACTTTGTGATTATTTCATAGCTCGCCTTTATAAATTATTTTTTTCAAATAATGTCCTACATTGAGCAAGGAGGAAATGAGACTTCTAAAGAGCATAGGTGATTGGTACTTATAGGAGGACTACACATATTTGAGAATTTATGGATTCACTCCTCCTAACCATATGTTGCTTGAATATGTTCCTAACAAGACGATTTTGAGAGAAATTACATATCAGGCTATCTTATAAGGCTCTAATGCAACATTATCCAAAGATGTTGGAAAGAGGACGTTCATTCCTTACAATATGTATATAGTGCATTATGGGCTACTAAACTCTAAGAAAGTAAGGCAGGAAGCCAATGCAATGTTAAAATAGAAATTTCCACAAGGCCAATTTCGAACACATGACCATTTGTGATTAATTGCTAAGCATAGTGGTATGGTTTTCATATCATGGCCTTATGTCCACAAACAATGGGATTATGAGATGGCATATGAAAATTTTGTGACATAGGAAGAAGTATAGTTGAGGTTTAAATCAAAGACTTTACTTATATCCATATATGACTTCAGACAAGCAAATGGAAAGAAGAAAACAAAATTTGTTGAAAGCTAAAAGGTTATTAAAAAAGGAAGAGGGAGACAAAAATTAAGAAAAAGAAGAAAGAGCCAACCATGAAGAGGAGAAAAAAAATAAAAGAGGAAGAAAGAGCAAGGAAAAAAGAAGAAGAAAGATTAAAAGCATAGGTTGCAAAGAAAATAAAAGAAAAAGAACAAAAATTGAAATAAGAAACAAAAAACACTGAAAAAGCTAGGTTAGAAGCTAATGAAAAAGAAAGATTAGAAGTGGAAGCAAAGAAGAAAGAATAAGAAGAAAAGGTTGAGTGAGAACAAAAAGCTAAAATAGAAAATGTCAAAGATGAAATTGCGTGGGATCAAGAATGGTGGGTCAATGAATCATCATAGCAAACAACAAAGTAGGTTGAGCCACCTCCAAGTAGATTTATTGATTTAACTATGGAGGATTTAGTAATCCCAAAAAAGGGCACAGATAAAAGGAAAGAAATAAAGGATAAAAATGCAACAATGGAGCAAGTAGCTACACTTGGTAGCTTAGATAACACTTTATGCTACGGACAACAAAACATCCCATATCCCATTGAAGATGTTGCAGAGTTGGAACTAACAGCATATAATAAAACAAGGCATATTATTGTTAAATAGACCCAGAAGAGGAAGAGAATAGACCTAGATAACATAGTCCTTTATACAACTGAAGAACAGATACTCAACACTAAAGGCGATAGATCGACTAACATACTCTCATCTAGCTTAGTCATTTCCCATGCTATCATTGACAAAGCCAGATTTGAAGCAGCATATATTTGGAATGTAGAAAAAAAATTATATTTATTAGATAATCAAGTCAAATATTATAAGTCAACACAAAGTTGTGTTTCCATTTTCATAGAATGGGTTTTGGAAGAGGACCAAGTCAATATGCGAATTAAAGGGACTTATACACTAAAGCTTTCTAATTACATGAGTTAAGTTTGCAACTTTCTATTTTATACAAAGAAAAAATTGATTTCAAAATAAAAGCAAGGAAATACTTAGAACCAAATAGAATCTATCAAGCAAATTCAGAAAAAAATGAGTCATTAAAATTATCAGATAAGATTGTTAAACCAGTGTAAAATACATGAAATTAAGCCGGATATAGGGTATTGGAGTAGAGTTGCACATGAAACCCAAAAAACAAGTGGAATATGAATGGATATCACGTATAAATATTTGGGAATTCATAGAAGATACAACTACCCAATGTCAGTTTCTTTCAGTTGGTCCTACAGAGAGCTTTTATCCAACAAACCAAGTGTTGGATTAATTTAAAATATACTCCGACAACATAATAAATAAGTGTGTGGTATATCAGCGATCAAGAAAGGGCAGCTGTAGAAGTTTCTCATAGAAAATGAGAAGAATGACTCAATTAAATTGTTAGTTTCCAAAAATAGACAAATATCTGAAAAGGTTTAATAAGGAGTTACCAATTTTAAAGGATCCCCAGAAATAATAATTTAATAATATTCCTTTTTGAAAGTGAAAAAGTGTGATAAGAAAGTAGTTAGATAATCAACCCGTAGTTCATCTAAGGGTTGAGTTAAATTGGTTATTATAATTAACTGTTGGGAATTGTATAAATAATAGAATTTAGAAATAACTTACTTTTCCGCATAATAATTTAAATAGTAATTTTTTTTGGAAAGTGATAAAAGTGTGATAGGAAAGTAGTTAGATAATCAACCCAAGTAATATTCTTTTTGGAAAGTGATAAAAGTGTGATAGGAAAGTAGTTAGATAATCAACCCCTAGTTCATCTAAGGGTTGAGTTAAATGGGTTATTATAACTAACTTTTGGGAATTGTGTAAATAATAGAATTTAGAAAGTTGGAGGGGTTTTTTGATAGTACAACTTTTGAGGTGATATTGTAAGAGAACTATTTTTACTACATTGATTAAAGGAGATTGTTTATGTAATTCAGATGTTGTGGATTATTTTGCAATTTGGTTTTTAGGTAAATGTCTTGTAAGATATTTCTTATTGTTTTTTGGGGATTATTTTGCAACTTGGTTTTTGTGTAAATGTCTTATAAGTTCTTTCATATTGTTTGAAAGTTATCTTGATACAATACTTAAATTTCTTTCAATGTATTTTCTTAAATCATATTCTAATCAATTTTTTGTGTTAGTTTATATTTATGTTTTGGAATGTTATATTATGCAAATTTGATGATTTATGTAGAATTATTTCTTAAAAATTAAAGAATTAACATGTATCTTTTTATTGTTCGGAGAGATGATTTTCATAATAACATTTTTTTGATTTAAAACATTCATTAAATAGCTTTTATGTTTTCTTGTTTATTTATCTTCAAAAAAACTAAAAAGAAAATATAACAACACATTTAAAGTTCATCAAAACACTGATGAGCCATTAATCCATAGGGTTATTCCATTCCAAACAAAAAGAGTCTACTTGAGCCTCTTCATTGGGATTAACCCCTATTGTTGACTCCTAGGTATTCATCCCTATCAACACATTATTGATCAATGGATCTGGCCCTCCAAACCTTAAAATTATTCACACAAGGTTATTCTCAACTAGAATACCAACAAGGAACTTTCAAAGAGATGAATCCTTGGCCTAAGGAAACTGATGCAGGAGCATCGTCAGCAAGCACGCATGGCAGGACAGCTCGACGCCTGGGAATCATTTCAGAATCTCAAACACTGGGAGTTACTGCGAATCTTTTGGAGCTAATTGGAAAAACGGAAGAAGATCAAAACGCTTGGGAGCGGATGATCACGAGTGATTTGGGAGTTTCACTCCGAGTCTTGAATGTAATTGAACTTAGGTAGTAGTTAGAGTTTTTTTTCATTTTCTGAGTAGATGATGTAGTCGGGGGGGGACCCTAACGACCCTCTGAGATAAATAGAGGTTTTGTACGCCCAAATGAGGTTGTTGTGAGTTGGTAGGAATTTTTTGAGTGTTGAGTTATTGTTTTGATATTAGTTGTAGCCATTTACTTTTGAATGAATATGACATAGGAGAATTGACTCAAATGCATAGCACTGTTACTGTTTGTGATTCTTTGTCATTGTGTTTTCATAAATGAATGAATTTCGTTATGAATGGATGAAACTGTGAATGTTAGTATAAGTTTCAATTGTTTCTCTTATGTTGAGTGAGTGCAAGGTGTGCACATGGAATGCAAGGAGTGTGTGACGGGATCTGTTTCAATTCTAAAGTTCAGAAGAGATAGCACAAAACTTTCCCATTGCAAGGAGTGCAAAGAGACTGCTGCAAGGTGTGCACAGTCACCTGCAAGAACCAAGTCTTGTGTAAGAATCTGTTGCAAGGAGCGAACAGATTTGGAATTCGGCTAAGTGTTGAAGGGACTCCATAAGAGTCAAAGGAGCGAAAGGTGAAATCCCGACTTGATCACAGCCGTTGATCCAAGGAAATATCTGGGTCGTCGATCTAGCGCCATCGTGATTTCGGATATCGGGAGAACGGAGGTAAGGAGACTCCCAAAGTCACGAAACACAAAATCACAAATCAATCTGAGTCGTTAGATCATGGGGAGTCGTGTGTCGTCGATCTGACGCTTGCAAATATCGAGAATCGGGGATTGGGAGAACAGAGGTGAACCAACCTCCAAAGTCATGAAATGTGAAATCACGACTTGATTGTAGTCGTCGATCGAGGGAATATCATGGACCGTATATCTAATCATATCGGGAGTTCCCGATACGCGAAATCTCGACGCACTTGAGAGTTGAGCCCCAGGTCATGACCAGAGGTCACATTGAGGGAAGATAAGGGAGGGGTTAGTACACGCTAGGCTCCTGTCGGGGTTTCGGAGGTCAGAAGAATTGGGGTGATTCACATGCAAAGACCCAATGCGTGAAATCACGAAATGCCTTTTGGGTTAGGCTCGTGGTCACAGCCAGTGGTTGCATGAAAGAAGCATGCGTCTGGTTCTTGTTTGCATGGCGAAGTTTCGTGAAAAGGACCTGTGGAAATTTCTTGAAGATTATAGCAGGGAATCGAAGAGCTGCTTCAGCTCGGAGATTGAGAAGATCCAGAGACCGGGAGGTCAGCAGACCCTATTGAGGTAGGGGCACTGCATAAAGTGGTATCAGAGTAGATTTTAGTCTATAGATTTCAGGCAAAGGAGATAAAGGAGACGAAAGAACTTGAAGCTATAATCTATGTGTGAGAGACAATCGACACAATGCCACTGAAGAGACGATTGGAACAACCTCTAGCCAATCAGGTTGTAGAAAGGGAGATGCAAGAACTTTGTGAAATATTGGAGGCGATGGAGACAATGCAAAGAAGAGCACCTGATGTTGGAGACATCAGCGATGCAGAGAGTGAAGAAGTAGAAGTCAAAGAAGCTACAGGAGATAATGTTGCTGAATAATGCTTGCTAAGAGCAGTCTTCAGATTGGGAGCTAGAGCCAAGATAGAGGTCCCAATGTACGAAGGCAATTTGGATGATAAAGAGTTGTTGGATTGGGTATGATCCATGGATAAATATTTTGACTTTGAAGACGTCGATGAGGAGAAAAGGGTGAGATATGTTGTCACCAGACTCAAAGGACATGCAGCACTATGGTGGGATGAACTGTAAGCTAAGAGGAGAAGCAATGGAAAACAGAAGATAAAGAATTGGGATAGAATGGTAGCCAAGCTGAAGGCAAAATTCATGCCCAAATATTACTAGATCAATCTGTTCAGGAAATTGCAGAACCTGAGACAGAAGGGTATGACAGTTAAAGAATACACAGAGGAGTTCTACAAGTTGAACATCAGAACTGGACAAAGAGAGACGGATGAAGAAAAATTTTCTAGGTATATAAATGGCCTGAGATATGAAATCCAGGATGAGATCAGCATGATGTCAGTAAGGATAGTGGAGGATGCTTATTAGTTTTCACTGAAGGCGGAGGAGAAGTTGGCCAGAAAACAAAACCAATGAAGCAGAGGTAGAAGCCCAGTCTCGAACAAAGGCAAGGGAGTTTCCCATGACAAGGCACAAAAATCCAAAGATGAGACTGAGAAACCACATAGTCACTCGGAAAGAGGAGGAAGTTCCTGAGGAAGACAAGTTGGTGGAAGAAGTTCTTCCATAGGAAGAGGAAGAGGTAGAGGAGGAGAAGTGAGATGTTACACCTGTAGAAAGGCAGGACATAAGTCTTGGGAATGTCCCGAGAGAAAGAAAGAAGGAGAAGGTGAAGCTCACATTTCGGAATCATAGAGAAGAAATGTTGAAGCAGAAGGAGCAAAGGATGGAACATCTCTGATGTTGAGAAAAATTATCTTAAAACCAGAGGCATAAGTTGAAAAACTGGTGCAAAGAAGCAACTTATTCAGGACAACTTGCAAGACTAAGGACAGAGTCTACAAAGTGATAATTGACAGCGGGAGCACTGACAACTTAGTATCCATAGAGATGGTGGAGAAATTGGAGCTGGAGACAACTGCACATCCGAAATCATACAAAGTCTCATGGTTGCAGAAAGGACACCAGGTAATGGTTACTAAACAATGCTTGGTTGAATTTAAAATAGGAGGATATAGAGATGAAATTCTATGTGATGTAATTCCCATGGATGTATGCCATATTTTGTTGGGAAGACCATGGAAGTTTGACATAAATGTCATTCATTATGGGGGGAAGAATACATACACCTTAGAGAAGAATGATAGGACACACATGTTGTTGCCAATAGAGGAGAAGAAAGTGAAAGAGGAAGCCAGCACAAGCATACTTCTCATGAGCAAGAAGGAACTCCTAAGAGAAGTTAAGAAAGGACAAGAGATGCAGTTTGTTGTTGTGAGGAAACCTAGAGTTTTCCTTACAAGTACTTTGATGGATGATTTGCCTGAAGAAATTCAGGAATTGTTGGATAATTTTTCTGACATAGTGGTGGATGAGCTACCTAACTCATTACCACCCATCAGAAGTATCAGCCATCATATTGATTTGATACCAGGAGAAAGTCTACCAAACAAAGCAGTGTACAGACGGACACCTCGAGAGAATGAGGAGGTAAAGAACCAAGTCCAGGAATTGTTAGACAAAGGTTTGGTCAGAGATAGCTTGAGTCCATGCACGGTGCCAACTGTGTTGAGTCCAAAGAAAGATGGAGGATGGAGAATGTGTATAGACTCAAGAGCCATTAACAAGATCACCATCAAGTATAGATTTCCTTTGCCAAGAATGGATGATTTAATGGATTGTTTAAGTGGAGCAAATTTCTTTTCTAAGATAGATTTGAAAAGTGGGTATCACCAGATAAGAATGAGAGAAGGCGATGAATGGAAGACAACCTTTAAGACAAATGAAGGTTTGTATGAGGGGCTTGTTATTCCATTTGGCTTAAAAAATGCCCCAAGCACTTTTATGAGATTGATGAATGAAATACTAAAAGATTCCATTGGCAAGTTTGTAGTCGTATATCTCGACGATATATTGATCTTTAGAAAGACTAAAGAGGAGGATTTGAGACACCTGACACTAGTGATGAGAAGACTACAGCAAGAGAAGTTGTTGATAAATCTGAAGAAGTCCTTTTTTATGAAGACAGAACTCATTTACTTGGGTTTTGTGATCTCTTCAAATGAACTGAAGATAAATCCAGAAAAGGTGAAAGCAATCAAAGAATGGTTGTCACCGAGAAACATGTTTGAGGAATTTCAAGTGAAGACTTTGGGGTTTGAACACCTGAAGGATATGTATTGTGATGATGCATATTTCAAGGAGGCATATGAAGCATGCGCGAATTCTATGCTGAGAGATAGGAGCCAGTGGGCAGAGCATATGATTCAAGAGGGATTGTTGTTCAAGGGCAATCAGTTATGCATACCAAAATTTTCAAAGACGGACAACCTTTTGAAGGAGAAGCATAGTGGAGGATTGGTTGGACATTTCGGCCATGATAAAACATTCACACAGTTGAGCAGTTCATACTATTGGCCAGGTATGAGAACAGAAGTGGTGAAATTTTTGAATAGATGTAGAATATGCAAACATAAAAAAGGAAAAATACAGAACACTGGATTGTTTCAACCATTGCCAATGCCAGAAAGGCCTTGGGATGCAATAAGCATGGATTTTTTGTTAGGACTGCCAAGAAAGAAAAGAGGATGTGATTCCATATTTGTGGTGGTGGATAGATTTTCAAAGATGGTACACTTTATCCCATGCCAGAAGACCAGTGATGCAACACATGTTGCAAATATGTTTTTCAAGGAAGTTGTGAGACTTCACGACCTACCCAGAAGCATCGTCTCGGACAGAGACACAAAATTTGTTGGTCATTTTTGGAGAACACTGTGGAAGAATTTAGGGACAAATATGTCCTTCAACTCAGCTTATCACCCTCAGACAGATGGACAGACTAAGGTGGTAAACAGAAGTTTGGGAAACTTGTTGAGGAGTCTAGTCACTGAGCATCATAACCAGTGGGATTAGATTCTACCACAAGCAGAATTTGAATACAACGATTCGCCAAACAAAAGCACTGGAAAGAGCCCATTCCAGATATTGTATGGAATGAAATCCAGGGGGTATCTGAGTTCAGAGACTTGGGACAGAGTGAGATCAGAAGCGCTAGAGAAGAAGATTTTGCTGCAGAAATGCAGAAGCTCCATAGCCAGATCAGAGGACAATTACAGAACTCTAGCCAAGAGTACAAGAACAGAGTTGATCAACATCGCAGAGAACTTCAATTTGAGGTAGGATATCAGGTTCTGGCACATCTCAGGAAAGAAAGGTTCCCCAGGGGAACGTATAACAAGTTAAAAATGAAGAATATAGGGCCATGTAAGATCTTGAGGAAGTTTGATGCAAACGCCTATGAGATTGAGTTGCCAGATGATGTGGGCATATCACCCATATTTAACGTTTCAAACATGTATTCTTACTGGAAAGATGACGTAGAGGGATCATAAGATCAAGATAAGATTCAATGGGAGAAACAAATGATTGTAGCAGAAAAACCACAAATGGAGAAGATCATTAATCAGAGAATTGGAAAGAAGACCAAGAGGAAGAGATGCAGTTCCCCTACCTCAGCAGGGTCTGCTGACCTCTCGGTCTCTGGATATTCTCAATCTCCGAGCTGGAGTATCTCTTTGATTCCCTGTTGGAATATTCAAGAAATGTCCACGGGTCCTTTTCATGAAACTCCATTGTGCGAACAAGCACCAAACGCAAGCTTCTCTCACGCAACCACTGGCTATAACCAAGAGCCTAACCCAAAAGGTGTTTCATGATTCCACACGTCGGGTCTTTGCATGTGAATCACCCTGATTAACCCGACCTCTGAAACCCTTATAGGAACCTAGAGTGTACTAAACTCTCCCTTATCCTCCCTCAATGTGACCTTCGGTCATGACCTGGGGCTCAACTCTCAAACGCGTCGGGATTTCGCGTATCGAGAACTCTCGATATGATTAGATCTACGGTCCACGATCTTCCCTCGATCGACGGCTACGATCAAGTGGTGATTTCACGTTTCGCGACTTGAGAGGTTGGTTCACCTCTGTTCTCTCGATCCTTGATTCTCGATATTTGTGAGCATCAGATCGACGGCTCACGACTCCCCGTGATCTAACGGCTCAGATCATTTCATGATTTCGCGTTTCATGACTTTGGGAGTCTCCTTACCTCCATTCTCCCAATATCCAAAATCACGATGGCACTAGATCGATGGCCCGGATCTTTCCTTGGATCAACGGTTGTGATCAATTCGGGATTTCACCTTTCGCTCCTTTGACTCTTATGGAGTCCCTTCGACACTTATCTGAATTCCAAATCTATGCGCTCCTTGCAGCAGATTCTTACGCAAGACTTGGTTCTTGCGGGTGACTCTGCACACCTTGCAGCAGTCGCTTTGCACTCCTTGAAAAGGGAAAGTTTTGTGCTATCTCTTTTGAACTTCATAATCAAAATAGATCCTGTCACGCACTCCTTGTGTTCCATGTGCACACCTTGCACTCACTCAACATAAGAGAAACAATCGAAACTTATACTAACATTCACAGTTTCATCCATTCATAACGAAATTCATTCATTTATGAAAACACAATAACAAAGAATTACAAACAGTAATAGTGCTATGCATTTGAGTCAATTCTCCTATGTCATATTCATTCAAAAGTAAATGGCTATAGCTAATATCAAAACAATAACTCAAGACTCAGAAATTTCCTACTAACTCGCAGCAACCTCATTTGGGCGTACAAAACCTCCATTTATCTCAGAGGGTCCTTAAGGTTCCCCCCGACTACATCATCTACTCAAAAAACGAAAAAAAAACTCTAATTGCTACCTAAGTTTAGTTACATTCAAGACTCGGAGTGAAACTCCCAAATCACTCGTGATCATCCGCTCCCAAGTGTTTTGATCTTCTTCCGTTTTTCCAATTAGCTCCAAAAGATTCGTAGTAACTCCTAGCGTTTGAGATTCTGAAATGATTCCCAGGCGTCGAGTTGTCCTGCCACGTGTTCTTGTTGACGATGCTCTTGCATTAGAAACCACCAACCAATCAAATTAGTATGGAGAGGAGCCAAACCCCAAATTGGCCATAGTTCCAAAAATTGAGATACTTGTATTTAAAATAACAAATTAAATCAAGTGGAAATATGAGCTCATAAGATTCTTGAACTCTTCCATGCATGCCCAAACAAATATTTCTGAGCCCAGTAGAGTTTCTATAATGATTGCCAAAAATTTATGTATGTTTCATTCACCATTCCATCACAAAAGTACCCTTTTTTGTTGAATTTTGATCACTTTGAACCCTTAAGAATCTACTTTCACTCACAAAAATCTTCTTCCAATTTTATTCAAGGTTCTTGAACCTTTCTTTTTCACTCAAAAAATATTATTTATGCATTTCTCCGGGGTTCCAATGCATTGTGGGTTGATAATGGATGATAATGGGCATAGGGTATGAGATACTAGTGATTCCAACAACTACCCATCCACCTAATCTAAATGCTCTTGATTGTGAGGATTCAATCCTTCCATTGTTGATTGGTTCTCCTCACAATGGGTCTCCCACCAAGTATTTCCACTTCATCATATCTCAAGCCACACACACACTATTGTGAGTCACTCCACTCCATTTATGTCTCATCTATTTTACTCAGCTCACAAACTTTATCAAATTATTTTGCCTAAACATCTTTTCATATTTTTAACTCAACAATACCAAAGTAGGCCCAATTAAAATAGATTTTCCTCAAATGTGATAGAATATCATGTGTGACCAATGGTAGCATAGCTCTTGTTGTCACTAATATTTCATTGTTGTTTTTTTCTAAAATTGCTATGCATTAACTTTATGCCACAACTTTTCCAACATCTCATCATCCTTTGTAGTATACTTAATTCAAAACTTTAGAGAAATCGGATGAGATGTAGTGCAAAACCCGAGAACACAGATTAAAGAGAGATAAGAATAAAGAGTTATGTTCACTTTCCTCTTCAAGGGGGAAACCTCCAAGAGAAATGCTCCAAATACAATAACAATTATTGACAAAACAATAAATAACCTTCTACACTATATATAGCTATCCAAAGAGAATATTAACTACCCATGGACCCCTTCTAATGAGAGATGATCAACTAATTTGGACCTTATTAACTAACTATTTAATGGGCCTTATTCAAGGAAGTTGTCCTCATACATTAATAAAATATATAAGTGGGGGGGTTAGGGTAGGACCATAACATGCCCTCCCCCTTCGAAAACATCGTTCTCCTCAAGGTTGAAGGAGATGAAATTGTTGTAGGATCACTGTCGGTTCCCATGTTGCATCTTTTGGTTGCATATCTTTCCACTAGATCAATACTTCCTTGTTCATGCATTGGCACAACTTGCATTCTCTGGTATCCAATACTGCTTCTGGTTGGATCAAAATGGAACCCTCTTCATCAACAAATGGTAGGTCAGTCTACACTTTGCAATTTGATCCCACAACTTTCTTCAAACTGAACACATGAAAAATTGGATGAATCTTGGAGTGGGTTGGGAGATCTGGCTTGTAGAAGACCTGACCAATGCGTTGTATGATCTGATAGGGACCATAGAACTTGGGAGCCAACTTCTGGGGAACTTTATCTTTGAGTGATGTTTGTTTATAAGCTTGTAGGTGAAGAAACACTTTATCCCCTTTGTTAAAAGAATATTTTGATCTACTTTGATCAACTTGTTGTTTCATTAGATTTTGTGGCATAAACAAGTTGTCCTTAAAGGTATGGATAATGTCTTCTTTGGTGTGAAGTGCTCTATATACTGCATGAACCTTGGAGGTGTATGGTACATAGGATGTCAATGTGATTTTTGGCCATAAACAACTTCATATAGTGTCATGTTGGTATCTCCATGATAAGTGATGTTGTACCACTATTCAACAAGGGGAAACCATTGTGCCCATTGGTGCGTATTTTTGGAAGAAAAACATCTCAAATAGGTTTCTAGGCCCTTGTTGGCCATTTCTATTTGACCATCAATTTGGGGATGATATGTAGTGCTCATATTTAGTTGTGTACCTTGAAGTTCAAATAGTTCCTGCCAAAACAAATTGGTGAATGTGGGGTCCCGATCCAAGACAATGGAAATGTGCATACCATATTGATTAAATATCCAATCCATGAAGGCCTAGGCCATTGAGGAAGGAGTGAAAGGATGAGCTAGGGAAAAAAAATGAACAGCTTTTGAAAGACCATCAACAACCACCGTGATGATTGATTTGTTGCCTACTTTTTGGGGTTCCATAATAAAATCCATTGAAATGTCTATCCAAATATATGTTGGGATTGATAATGGTTGCAATGCCCCTAGTATCTTCACTATCTCTCCCTTTTTTTCTTTAACAATCATTACAAGATGTTACAAAGTATTGGATATATGATTTCATCTCGTCCCAAAAGAATTACAATTCTGTTCTTGCATAGGTTTTATGAAATCTATTGATTGTCTATTGGTGATGAATATAACTCTTTACAGAAGACTTGTTGTTTTAGGGCCAAATCTTCTACCAAAACAATGTTCCCTTTATATTGCAATGTATTTAGTTTCCATGTATAACCTTTAGGTGGGTCGGGATCTACCTAAATCCATTAGATAAGTCACCTTAAAGTATAGTTTTATAGTCATTCCTTGCATGCCTCCTCAATTCATCTTAGAATTGGTAATGATAAGGCAAAGAGTGAGCCATCCTCCTCGAATTGTCTAGGTAAAGCATCAGCCGCAACATTATATTTACCCTTCTTATATATGATCTCATAATCATACCCCAACATCTTGGTGACCCATTTGTGTTGATATGGTGAAGACAATCATTGTTCAAGCAAGTACTTCAGACAATGATGGTCAATCTTGATCTGAAAATGCCTCCCTATGAGATATGGGCACCAAGTCTCTGGTGCATGAAGGATAGCCATCATTTCCTTCTCATATTTTGGTTTTCCCAAATTGTGGTCACACAATGTTTTTTTGGTGAATTCCAAGGGGCATCCTTCTTGCAATAATAATGCTCTGAGACCTCTCCCTGAAACATCACATTCCAAGACAAAGGTCTTATTAAAGTTAGGTATTGCTAATACTAGAGCAGTGCACATTACATCCTTTAAAGCAGCGAAGGCTTGTGATACTACATCACTCCAAACAAAGGAATTCTTTTTAGGGAGTGAAGTTAAGGGAGCTACAATTTTTCCATAATTTTTCACAATTTTCCTGTAGTAGGCTATAAGTCCTAAGAATCATCTCAATCTCTTCAGTGTTTTGGGATAGGGCCAATCTTGCATAGCTGCCACTTTCTTGGGATAAACTTGTACTCCCTCCTGACTTACAATGTGACCTAAATATTCAACCCTAGGAACCCCAAAAGCACATTTGAAGCAGTTCACAAATAATTGTTTGTTTCTCAAGAGTTGCAAGGCCTTATCAACATTCTCTATGTGTGATTCCCATGTTTTAATGTAGATCAAGATGTCATTGAAGAATACTAGCACAAAATTTTGTAGGAAGGGTTTGAAAATCATGTTCATTAGACTTTGGAAAGTGGATGGAGCATTACAAAGGCTGAAAAGAATCACTAGAAACTCATAATGACCTTCATGTGTTCTGAAAATTGTCTTTGGAATGTTTGCCTCTTTCATCTTGATTTGGTGGTATCTTGAATGTAGATCAAGCTTAGTGAAAACCTTTTCTCCATGAATTTCATCAAGGAGATCATCAATAACAGGGATGGGAAATTTATCTTTTATTGTCAATTTTTGAGAGCCCGAAAACCAATACACATGCACCAAGATCCTTCCTTCTTTGATACCATGACTACTAGCGATGAGTACTAAGACGTACGACCCCTGCCTCCAATAGCTCGTGAATGATCTTTTCTATTTCATTCTTTTGTGCAAAAGGGTGGAGATAAGGATGTACATTTGGTTGTGACATTCCTGGAATCGGGGTAATTCCATGGTCATGTTCTCTTCGAGAAAGGGGTAAACCCTTTTGGTGGCTTGAAGACCTGATGATGTTTTTCTAGGACTTGTTGCAAGTCTGGGTAGATTTCTTGTGTTAGGTTGTCCATAACCTGTATGGCATTAAATTGGGCAATAATGCAAGTGTGGCCCTTCTTTAATAACTTCTCCATGTGATGAGAGTTGATTGTTTTAAGAGAGCCTGACTGAAGACCTCAAAGGGTGTGTACATGACCCTCTTGAGTGAAACTCATATAGAGTTCCTTGAAATCCATGGTGATTGGTACCAACGTGCATAGCCATTCTGCCCCAAATACTACATCACACCTACGATGGCAAATAGATGGGTTTTGAGCTTATAGTCTTTCATATAGATTCTAACATTTTCACATCTTACCCCACATTTCATCGTACCTCCATTGGCGATCACGATTTGAAAGTTGTGCACTGAGTATACAAAACAATGGGTTTCTTTTTCCACTCTCTTGTGAATGAAATTATGAGTACTACCATTTTCAACTAGGACTGTGAATTTCTAGTGTTTGATGTAGCCCATGAGTTTCAAGATTTGTGGACTTGAAATGCCTGAAAATGCATGCAAGGAGATAAGTGGTTTTTTTCTGAGAGGATGGAGGTTCGATATCCGCATGAAGTTGAGTGTTGGTGTTTTCAACTTGTAACTCTGGTGTCTCTTTGATACTTATGTCTTCAGTCAGCACCTGAGTGGTCACATCAATTAGGAACAATTTATGTCATTTACATCAATGACCCAAAGCATATTTTTCATCAAAATTATAGCAGAGTCCTCATCTTTGATGATCTACCATTTCCGCTAGAGACAATCATTGTACTTTCAAGGTATGGGTAGGAGTTATGATTGGGAAGTACATTGGGAAGGGCGAGTGTGGGGAATGAAGGTTGGTTCTTTTGTTTGTGCATTGATCAGTGTCTCTGCTTCTAGGGCCCTCTGCATTGCTTCCAATCACCTAATAAGATGTTGCATTCTAACTTGTGCTTGAATCTCCTCCTTGAGACCACTAATGAAACATTCTTTATAGAAAGAATCTATTAAGTTCTATGTATGGATAGCTAATTTCTCAAAGGCCGCCATAAATTTTGTGACTAAGCCTATTTGGCTTAACTTGGTAAGCCACCCTAAATAGTGAGTATCTTTCTTGAAACATCCATAGACAACTTTAACAAACTGACTCCAAGCGATATAGCCTGCATATGTTTTTTTATGTCATTCCCACCATTTCCATCGTGCTGAGTCTAGATACAAGACCCCCACCCTGAGTTTCATCATGTCATCAATAATTCCATGGAGGGAAAAGTAATGTTCCATCTGGGTGACCCATCATGATAGATCAGAACCATCAAACTTGTTCAAGTCCA
>JASDQU010505270.1:17415-34113 GCA_032191745.1 Picea mariana | reverse complement strand
CAATATTAAGCTTAATTGGGGCCACTCTTCTTTACATTTGTTAGACAACTATTGGGTATGTGTTATATTCTTTGCACAATTTTTTTGCCTCGGGAAACGTGACACCTACCTCGAGAAACGTGTCATGTATTTAGGTGGTTTTTTAGCACATGGTTTTTGTCGATGGTTTTCTATTTTCGGTTAAGGAATTAGGGTTTTGGACTAATCCAAGTCATTGGATTAGGGTTTTGGATGTCTTTGGCTCCTATATGTATATTGTATTGTAAACAATATAACACTATGAATTAATATAGAATATGTTGGTTTTCTCTATTTGGGTTTCCAGGGGAAAAATCTCTGTGTAATGTTTGTATTTTCCATTGTATCTTTTCTATTCTTTTTTGAATATCTGTTTGCAGTAGATATTGTACAAGGTTAGGATTTACAACAACAACTTCATGAAACTCCCAGTATATGCTCGCATGTCATTACATGACCGCTCATCAAACTACAAGCCGAAAACTCTCTTAATGTCTCTCACAAACAGATTTCATTCTTTGATTCTATATATGCTTATGTTGCAACAAATCAATTAGCTCAAAAAATGATATAAGAGATATCAAAAATGATGTTGAGGATTCTATGTAGTTATGGATTAGTGATCATATCTATTTTTTGTTTTAGAGTTTGAATAATTAACCTCTTGATTTCAAGCCTGTGACTCAGAAGGTGATGACACAACTGACTTTTACTAAGAATGTCATCATTGTCTGCATGAAATGTAATATCAACATTCCCTTTGATGATAGAGGAACAATGAATCCCCTAATAATATATATATATATATATATATATATATATATATATATATATATATATATATATTGATTTCATAGATCAAGGTATCTAATCAGGTTCTACTATTCACGCTTCATGTGTTGGGTTAACAACTAAGTTCTTTTGCATACCACATAACCCTTCTTTGGTAGCTTTATTGATGATCAATTGGATATTGGATATGTAGTGGATACTAGTCACTTATTGAAAACCACCTTTTGGTTCTAGAGTATGACCTAAAACTGCTCTTGATTGGCTAAGAGCTTGTCTTCCTTATAGATAAGGAAATGGGTCAACAACCCAAAACCCAAAAACATCTAGCAAGAGTGGATGTATGCCTCCTTTTGGAACACCAACAAGTTATTTCAAGAGCCATGTTTTGTCTACACACAATTATGTTCATGCATGTCAAAATTTTGTGATTGTATCAATAGGGGCTAGGTAAATAGCCCTAACTACTATATTATTTTTCTTGCTTTAGAAAAAAAAAAAANATATATATATATATATATATATATATATATATATATATATATACTAACTCCATTTTCGTTAATTCCTATTGAGTAATAATGATCCAATAACATGGATTGCCCCTAATTGTCTTCATTTATTATTTCAATATATTTAATGTTATGACCAATGACTTCTCATGTAATAATTAGTTTCAGTGACTAAAGGGAGACACAAGTACTCTATCATAGAGCAAGGTCTTACTGTGTGGTATGCTTTAGTCGTTATGGATTTTGCATTGCCATTGTTACACATGGGAGGCTACCTTAGCGTTAACATGGTAATGAGAAGGTCACATAAGGTAAAATCTATCAAGATAGTCTTGGGTTCTCGACATAATTCCATGGATCAAAGTTCTAGGGGCATAGCTCGTCCATGCCCACAAGGGTTTTGGGATCTCTAAATTAATCCCACAAGGGTTTGGGGATCTCTAAATTAATCCTAAATCTCAAAAATGCCAAAAATGCCTTAAATGATTGGACCTATGCCCTCTTTGGGTTTTTTTCTTTGTTGAAATTTGACAAGAATGACATTTTCTGAGTTGGTTTTTTTCTTTGTTGAAATTTGACAAGACTGACATTTTCTGAGTTGTTATGGACAGTGCATATACAACATCTTTATGAGAGAGCTTAAAATTGGTCTCTAATTTTAGTGGATGATGACTTAGTCGATTTGTACACTGTTGGTTTTCTTCGGTGGAAAATAATGATGTAGCGGGCCTAGCGTAATGGAAAACAACAAGGATAAGGAGGTGGAAAATGACAAAGGATCACGCAAAGACATATTGATTCCACGCTGTAGACCCCACATGCAAATAAATAAGATTGACGCGGTTCATGACCAGCCACGCTGTAGGCCCCACACGCAAAGAAAATAAGATTGACGCGGTTCCTAGACGACCTCTACTCTAGTTGCGTCAAAGTGAAGATGTTTTATTTTATTTTATTATTACTTTAGTCCTAGTGCAAGCATCTACTTGAACATGGGTTTATATATCTCGGCACTCCTGGCTTTTCTCTCGTTGCAATCTTTCCCACAAATTCTGGTAAACTCCTAAACTTATCTCCTCCCTTGCAATTTGAATCACTTGCAACAGGCATCGAGAGCTTCCAAAATTTTTATTTCTATTTCTATCTGTAAAATTGCCAATGGCATCCGCCACCGTTCCCTCCTCGTTCCCCCAAATCCCCTCTCAAATTATTGAAATGGATAATGAGCGTTATTCTTTTGAAGCTTCCTCCACCTCCTCCTCCATCACTGTTGATCCCATCACCAGTAGTCGCAGTCATTATCGCTACAATGTGTTTATTAACCATCGTGGCCCGGACTCCAAGAAAACCAACATGAATTGTAAGAGGGACTCAATTTTCCTTCTCAAATACAAGGTGTTATTTGAATCACCTCGGTCCATGTTGCCATCTTTTCTCCTAGATATGCAGAATCACAATGGTGCTTGGATGATCTCCTCCTCATGCAGGACTCTGAGGTAAAACTATTCCCGTATTTTACCATGTCAAGCCAATATGACTCTGTCACTATTAAAAATTGGAAAGATGCTCTTTAAAGTGTGGCAAACATAATTGGGTTTGTTCTCGAGGGTGCGTTCAACGGGTGAGACGTCCAACTCCACCTATATTGATAGAAAATATAACATGTATATGATGCTTTGCATATGGTTTCAATAATTTATTTATTTTGTATTGTTTTTCTAAATAATCAGCGATGAGGGTCAAATGTTAGATAAGGTCGTCGAACGTGTGGTGAAAATGGATAAGAACACACGGTTATACGTGGTCAAATATCCCACTGGTTTAGACGAGAGACTAGAAGATTTTTAAACTACAGTATTAAGGCAGCGACACACTGGAAAATTTCAAGTGGTGGGCATATTCGGCTTTGGTGGAGTGGGGAAGACAACTTTGACCAAAGAGTTTTTCAATAGAAAACGTTCAGAGTATAATAAATCATACTTTTTATCAGAGGTAAGAGAAAATGAGAAAAGCTCATTACATTATTTGCAAAGTAAACTTCTAAAGGGCTTGATTCAATTGGATAGACATATAAATGACATCCATCAAGGCACACATATGTTTAAAGAGTTTCTCTTATCTTCTCAGGTCTTACTAATTTTAGATGACATAGATCAACAAGATCATATAGATGCACTTTTACCATATAGAGATGGTTTACATTTTGATAGCTTAATTTTGATCACATCTAGGGACAAAGGTGTCCTCACAAGGTCAGAAGTGGAAGATTCATCCATTTATAAGTTGACAGGGCTTACTATAAAACACTCATGAGAGCTCTTTTTCTCAAATCCTTTCTACCGACCCTTTCCAGATCAGGGATTTGAAAATCTGGTAGATAAGTTTCTAATGGCATGCGATGGATTTCCATTATTATTAAAAGTGTTTGGGGCACTTCTGTGTGGAAAAAAGAAAAAATCTTACTAGGAAGAAACTCTTTTACAAGTTACAATAGATATGCATAAGAGATTAAAAATTAGTTATGATGCACTCAGCAAAGAGGAAAAAAAGATCTTCTTAGATATTGCTTGTTTTTTCATAGGACATAAGACCGACATGGCCATTAGGATATGGGATGAATCACGTTGTAAATGTTTGTTGGGGCTTGAAAATCTTGAAAATAAATGTCTTGTAGAAGTGGACAGCCGAAATGGTATAGGTATGCATGATAACCTTCGAGATTTGGGAAGAGAGATTGTGGAGGCTTCTTTTCTGGGTCATCTTTGGTGGTCCCGAAAGAACATTGATGATTTTTTGCACCAACAATTCTTTTTAAGACCTCAATAATTCAAACCTTTCAAATATTTAAAATTTTCCATTTTAACATGTTTACAGTTTCTAAACTCTTGATCATTTTTCGACAATGTATAGACAATAATTGAAGTGCGGGGGGTCATGATGCTTTATAACAAGGATAGTGATGATGAAACATTTTTAGCGTCGTACCAAAGGAGTCACAAGTTGTCATGGTACCAACTGAAGAACAGTCTGATAATTCTTCGCAATAGACTGCAGAATCCATGTTATCATTTTCTTGGTATTGGTGTCAATAATTTGCAACTTGTTGAGACTGAAGGGAATCTATTGGAGTGCATTTTGAGGAGGATGCATTCCCCAAATCTCATATGGATTTCTTTGATCGACTTTCCCTACTTGTACTTGCCTTCCTGGATTCCAATGAAGAATTTAAGGGTTTTGAAGGTGCAAAAGAGAGTATTGAAAACATTGTGGCAAGGAAAATCACAGGTAAATTGCAACATGTTTTGAGTTAAAGTTTGTGTGGTTATTCTCTATTCATATTCATATTGCACCATAAGGTTTACAACAAATTCTAACAGGTCTCTTAATGAGGATTGTTATCCCCTAGCCTAGAGATAACTAAGGAGATCACGTCTCGAGGCCCACATGTCCTAGACATGGAGTACCGAGAGCTAGACGACTTGGGCATGGCCCCGAAGGGCCCCTCTTTTCATTAGTGTAGTCCACTTATCACCAGCAGCAATATCCATCCCACCAGCCTAGTCCTAGAGTAACGATGGGTCTTGCTCCATGAGGTAATGAATCCGGGTATCATGGTATGTATCACTCTAATTTTTGAAGCACTTGAATATGTTGTATTGAATCCTTCTTCATTTCATGATGTTTTCTTGGAAATTATGCTATTTGCCTCGTTCATACCTAGAGGGGTGACATGGTGCCCTAGTAAGTTGATTTCCCTTTAGGATGGGTTGCTACTGGGTGGATCTGTGAAAGGTCATCTTTTGTTCCCTCCATAATTACCATTTTCCATTTTTATTCCTTTCATCTCCCCTATCCTTCTTTGGGCATTGAGATTGGCTAAACTAGGAAGGGTTGTACCTTACCTCGTGGGAAGAAGGGGTGAAAGGCACAGAGGGTAAAAGTAGTTGGAAAGAGTTAAAAGACAATGTTGAAACCTTTGAGATGTTTCGCCTAGGGATCCCTGAAAAAGCAGTGAAAATCTTCTCAGTAAGAAAATGGGACCCATAAGATAACATAAACACTCAAGGTATTAGTTGATGGATAGGGGGTCTCATCACGAGCCGACCTATTATGACCATGGGCATGTAGCGGTATAAAACTACCATCTATCTGGTCACCAAACCAGGGTAGTGGCTCTTGGTGGCATAACCAAGAGAAAGGGGGTCTCATCACGAGCTAACCTTCTCATTTTCGTGAAATGTTTGTGGATAACGTTGTCACCTCTGGTCATCAAGCCAGGACAGTGGCTTTCAATTATTCCCTTGAATCACAAAAGATTAATATCAAAATAAATAAAGCTAAGAGTAAAATTCAATGAATGGGCTAGGAAACAATTACATTTATGACAAGGTGTACCTCACCCTCTACAAAGGCACCCATAGGTAAGTCTTTACATTTCCTTGTTATTACATGCACCCCATGCCCAAACATCTACCTCATGCCACCTCATACACTTACATGACCTGGATTAGACCCCACTTGGGAAACATCCCAAACTTAAGAGAGGTTAGCCCAATAGGACACCCTGAGACCTTCTCCAACCTGAGTTGTCAAATTGCATAATGTCTTTGAGCATTTGTTTGGGTTAAGGGGGGTTTGATGCACATGTTTGGGTAATTTAATTATTGGATGTGATTTACATGATATGATCCATGTGAATTATGAAACCCTAGAGAGCGTACTTGTTTCTGTTGCAAGACCTTGCTCGGTGGACAGGTACACATGAGGGAATGATTAACTCGGACCTTCATGGGGGCTTAAATCCCACAGATGGATGTTGAAACCCCAGCCAGGGGTAAGAAGAAATTGAAGACTTGCACCAGGAGAAAGAAGAATGTTTCCTATGGAGGCACCCTAGTAGACCTAGACCTAGGGGACCTTGCTCTTCCCACATGGACGTTAGCCCTTGAGGGCCCTGGACGTCACCATCATAGCCCTAGACGTCACCCAGAGCTAGGGTTTCATTTTTGGAAGCATTTGTGAGCTTGGTGGCATGCGTGGGAATCATTTGGGGCTTCTAGAGGCCAAGCGCCCCACTTTTCCAGCCCAACGTTTCACTTATGGGGCTCAACGTCACCCTAGAGGGGCATGACATCACCCTTGGAGGTGTTTCTAGATGCAAATTAATTTTATTTATGTCAAAATTGAATTTTGTTTTAAATTGGCCTAGTCAGCCTTGTTTTTTACCTGAAAATTAATTAAAGGTCAAAATTTTGTATAAATAAACATAAAGTACTCTCGTTTTTACATAACAACTTGTCCTTGGAGACAAGAGGTCTGAAATTTGTGCCCTATTAGGGTTATTGGTTGAAATTGTGAGGCACCACTCTTGTTTAAGGATAATTTTTGCAACTTGGATCAATTTTGAAAGTTTTATGGTGATCTTGCATGGTATTCTCATGATTATTCTTGGTGCAAGTAAGTGAAATATGCATTTTTTCATCTATTGAATGGTTTATTGTATGGTTTTATTTGCTCATACAAGATTATGAAATTGCATGGTGTATTTAATGCTTGAAGTAATAAACTTAAGTTGCTACTTTCTTACTTTTTATTTGCCAAGCTTTTCATTAATTGATCTAGTAACTAGTGAAACCCTAGAGCCCTAAATTGCTAGTACTCTAAGGGTTTGGACTTAGTTATTGTTGCATAAGTTTTTACTCCATAAGAAGGATAAGGAGAGAAAGGCACTATGTAACATCCCCATCCTTAGGCCGTTGGGCTATGCCAAATACCAAATTTTCATTTCTATTGTATATATATTTATAAAAATTTAAATAGACAAATATAATCTGAAACTACACAGAATCATGCGGAAACAATAGTAAAAGTATACATGTAACATACATAGGAAAAACCCATAAACATGAAAACATGTATAAATACACAACATGTAATTCATACACAATTGATACTTATCTTTTAATAGATGGCCACCAACTGCGTGTAGACCTTCCACGATCATCCCAGCCTTAGACCATGCTTCTCAGAACTCTCAACAGTGGGTCACCCCCGAGCTAGGACTAAACTCCACCCGGGTAACAGGGTTTCTAACCAGGATGAAGCTACATAGATAATAGGAAGGATTTTTTCCTAGGAGCCTACTAAAACTATCATCCTACAGTCTCTCATTCCCCACATGTATATCCTACCCCATGAAGTGTGCCCTTCTCTACTCAACAGTCCTTCGATTGCCCCACTTCCCTTCCAGGGATTTAGCAACCAGTCAGACAGGAAGTCTCAAAGCACTATAGATGGAGTTGGGCTCCCTCAAGAATTCAATTCCCGAAAATTATCTCACCCGGAGAGAGTTGCTCATAGGACTGGCAACCTGCCTCTTCAATCCCATGGGACTGACAACCTGCTTCTTCAATTCCAGCGCTCCAGTTAACCAAGTGTTGGTATAAGTGAAGGCACTGGTGATAACACATATGTTGGCAACACCAATGTTCAGGAAAGGAACAAGGCGTTGTTCATAACTGGAAGGGTATGGGTAATGGAAACAACCATGCTCTAGGAAAGGAACGGAGATGGTTGTGACATAAATCAGTTAAGGAATAGTACTGGCTCAGGTATAGTATGGGTACGCTACTCATGGCAGTGAGGTATTGCATACAGCTTTTGGGTTGCAGAGGTTGAATGATGGAGGTCACAGAGTGAATCGATGGTCGACTGGTGAATCGTGAATGGTGAGAATGGGGAGAATGGTTAATTTTCCCCACATATAACTGCATGCGCCCGGAACGACACATGGCTCACAAGGAACTTGTTCCCTTCCACTTGTAAAACTTTCTCCATCACATAAGAACTTAGGATAATATGAGATTTATCTTTGCCTTAGTCTTTAGGAATAATAATATAATATTCCCTTAGAGATAAGCCCTCTATCTTATCCCCTTTCCTAGGCTCTTAGCCCCCCCCCTTTCCCTTCCTAGTGGAGTTTAGTCCCCCATACTCTTTATCATGGTCGGTCTACACGTAGCGATGCATTTTTTTATTAATGATATGAGTGTTTACATACAGAAAAATAGGCTCACTGACCTTTAGCATCTAGGCTCTCTGGCCTAATAATCACATAAGCCTTATGACCTATAATAAACTTGGTTCACCAGCCTATAACATATATTTACATTTACAACTGGGGCTTGATCTTGAGGTTCTACATCCCCCTCCCCTTATTTTATGCACTATCCTTAGTGCATTATATACCATGTACAATTCGAAATTCCTCGAAAAGCTCCATGCTTTTGCTAATGAAGCTTGTTATCCACCTGGTGCTTTGGTTTCAAGAACCAATTTATGTATTCATATTGTAGTTGGAAGGCATTTTCTCTATTCCATAGAGCTACTTTAGGAAATATTTTTTAGCTCACTGTTCCATTTGGCACACCCTCCTTATGGTAGCTACCATGCCATAAGCATCCTTGAGTTGCCTCTTCCTTGTTTCACTCACCCTTCCAGGCTCAGGCATCCCTTCACTGCTACACATTCTTTCAACAATCCATCTTGTCAAGGCTTTCACACACAAGGAGAGAGCTAACTCATTACGCGAACCTCACCAAGATTCTACAGTTAAAGGGCTCCAGTGTCTCCAACAACAGTTGTTCTTCCCAAGCATTCCAAATTTAATCAATATTATCTCATCTGCATCACACACATGCAGTTATCATGAGAGATCATTATAAAAATTCATTTAGAAACTCAAAATTATTTCATAAGGAAATTCAACTTTTGCCCAAAATATGAAATTATATCTCATAATTTTTCATGGTTGTTGCAATAGTAGGAATGCAGTCTTCCTTATGGTTTTCAGCAGCACCATACTGAATACCACTTTTCCTGCAATGCTTCCATCTTGCATTCAACCAACAGATTGTCAGTATTTCCTGTACATCATACTTTCATTGCAATATGTACCAAAACCTTACGAAGTGATCTTAGAATTGTCTACACTTAACAATTCAATCACACTATCAAACAATTTATTAAAGAGAATGAATTATCATTCTATGTCTATGCATGTTCACAATTAATATCAATAAGTTCATTACTCTATTTCCTAAACAAAAAATTTCCATGTAGTCAATGCTCATGTGACTACTTGACTTGCAACTTTCATGTTGCAATGTCTAACAACTCCTAAAATGTTCTCAACTCCATGAGTTAGTAACATTTATGTTGTTAGTATAATTATTTCCATTCAATAACATATATGCATGCATTCAAACAATTCATTCAACAAATGCATTCAAGCATACAATTTTATCATGCATAAGTGCAACTCTACTACTTACTATGCATGAGTGTAACTCTCAATGCATATCTATTCAATGCACCTTTGCATCGATTTTCATAATGTTATATATCTAAGTCATGTATCTTACCATTGGTAAATTAGATATTGGGCCAATGCCTTGACACATTCTCCATATACTTCCCATTGTCTTCTCAATTATTTGGATGCTTTCCTTTTCGACCTAAACATTACACCAAGAATATAATTATGTGGTGTTCGTTAGTGTTAGAAAATAGGTTGCAGTCCAAGTATTATTTAGAAGTGGGAAGTTCATTGAATATTTGTGTGGTATGTAGCCTTTCCATATCCATACCTTTCCATAAACCAACCATGTCATGGTATCATACATGAATAGCTTTTCTAGCATCCATTCCTATAACAAGTTCAAACCCTTTATTGCTTTGGTTACTACCTCATAACCAAATTAACATAAACTTCTACTATGTCAATGTGTGCATTCAAAACCTAAGAATCTTTGATAATTATTACAAGCCTATAGCCTTTACCACACCTAATGGTATCTTATTCACATTAATGCATTCAAATAATACAATAATGTGATTTTATAAAAATAACTCTGGCTGAGGGGATTCTTACCTAAATTCCCTTCAACAATTATGCAACATAATTTTATAAAACACTTACCTGCATAGCTGCTCTTAAATGAATTTGATGCTACCTGATTAAATGATGACATTAGAAGCTCCCATGTCTCTTTTATCAGTCTTATAATCAACAATTCAACTTTCTGTTGCTTCCTTCCATATGTAGCAATATCAGTAGCAACACTTGCAAACATGCAAGAATTCTCTCTTTCATGCTTCTAACTGCACTTGCATGTCAATTTCATGTACTGTGTATGGTTGTCCAACAAGCCATAACATAATTTTTGCTACAATAATTGCAACAACCTCTTTCTCTCTGTATCACTTTTCTTTGTTGTTCCCAGAAGTCTTCAATTCTTCCCAGATTCCCGAATCTTCTTGTGCTCTCACTGTAATCACTGTACATGATTATTGCTTCCCTTAGCACTTTCTAGCCAAATCACTCTTGGATACTTTTGCATTTCCAGCCAAATACTAAGTTGATATTATCCTTCAGTGTTCATTTATATCCTGGATCCATCTAACCCAACTCACACTTGGACAAATTATAATTCCAATCATGTTGTCTTATAGACTTTGGATCTTCAACATCCATTTACTTTTCGGGACTGAACTACTTCAGCCCTTTCCTGATTGAATACTTTAGCACTTGAGGTTTCTTGCACCATTCTCTTCTCTTTTCTTAGCCAACTAGCTTCAAACTCGACTTGCGTAGCCAATCTCTAACATGTTATAAGGATGTGCATATGTCTTCTTCACCAGTTATATAGAATTAACTGGAAGTAATTAACTCTGCTTTTTAATTTATCATCATAATTCCCAAAGATACTTCCAAACTCCGGGAATGTCACTCATGGCTCTATGCCACTTGAGATGGATTATTGTCAGGTACCATCTCTTTTTCATTCTATACCAAGCGTAGAACCATTTTCTTCTTCATGGTTCTTTATCGATTCCTCTTCAGAAATTCATTTATTTTCGAAGTTCTTCTTGACTTTATATTTCCATGTTAGAAACTTTCTTATCTACTTTGCATACTTTTATCCATATATTATGCTGATATTAATTTCAACATTCCACTATTACTTGGATCCCTTTGATCCAACTCCTACATGACCAAATTACATTTCCAGTCATGCTCTCTGATTAACCTTGGATATTTAACACCAATTTCTCTATTGAAGAAAATTGATTCAGCCTTTCCTTGACTGAACATATCAACACTTGGATTTGCTTGATGAACTATTACTTTCTCTTGTCTTGACCCATCTGATTTCAACCTGAAATGCATATTTAGCTTCTATCATGCCATATTGATGCCCTTCATTCCATGCTTTCATTGCACACTCGGATAGCAATAATGGAGGTGCTATATCCAAACTGTAGGACTGATCCTTGAAGATGTTACATCTTATCTCCAAATATACTCCTTGTTCCTCTTTATCAGAAAAAATAGCATTTTAACCTATCAATATTTTAGAGCAAATATGCCCACACTCTACTGCCTTATTTGTACGTTGACATCCTTTAAAGTGAATGTACTTTCACTACATCATTCACTACATGATCTACTATTATATACCAAATTCCATTGAGCACTATGATTAACATGAGTGGATTTCCAAACTTCATGGTTGCACCTAGATTCATATCTTAACATTCTTTAGTATTTGTCTTTGATCATCTTGTGGAATATTCTTGACATAACATTATTGATCCAGATGGATATCGGTGGCCAACCACCTTTTCCAATAGGCTCAAAACGGTTTTCTGACAATTTTGGTAATTTACTATTTTTAGCAGGTTTTAACTTCCGTGGCCATTTTGAGAGCCTAAATGAAGGTTTTTCAGGATCGAGATTCTCAATGATAGCCTATGGCATGATTGAGGCCCCAAAATGAATCTCCTTGATGATACCTTTCCAATGGGCTATCATGCACCTAAAATGGAGATCGTATGCAAAAGTTACAACCCCAGGAAGTTGATGCACTAACTTACCCAAATGGGGCCCACATGACTTTTGATGCTTCATCTCCTAGGGTTAGGTTTTTGAATGTCTAGGATTGTTGGCATTCTTGTTTATTGTAAAAAGGCCTTCAGAGCCTCATTGTAGTCATCTTCTTACAAATGCGAGTAGCCGTCACATCTCTTCCCAGAGATAAGTTGCCACCATTCTAGCGAGTCTTTCACTCTGTATTTTTACAGTCTCTGTACATTTCTTTTATTAATAGAAATCATGTATTACTGTATATATGTGTTTATGGTTGCATCTCTGATACATTTTTGTTATATTATCGAATATCTATGATATCTCTATGCATTTCTTTATTATATCTCCGCTCTCGTTTCGTGCCGAAAATAATCTGGATCAATTATGTCCTCAAGTTCCTCATCTCATTTTTGATACCAAGTCCAAACTCTTTCATATTCAATAAAACCATCATTTTTTCTGTAACATTCCTTCAGCTACAATGTCGAAATTTCTCTGAGAGTTACTGCCCTGAGAATTCTCTGTACCGTCCTTAGGTTCCCTTTCCCATCCCATCAAGTAAATGCCTTGTTATGACAGTCTAGGATAGCATGGTGTTGGTCCAACCAATCCATCCCAATAAGACAGTCATAGGAACCTAAAGGAAAGATGTTCAATTTTCCTTGGTGCTTAGTCCATTCACATCCATCGGACATTCCTTAACCATCTCATTAATTTTTCTTTTAGCTCCTGTAGCTAGTTGCACCAACCAAGATTTTCCATGCTTGTTTCTTGGAAATTTCAATATTTCCACCATCTTAGGATCTATATAACTTTGACTATCCATTGAATCAATTAAAATAGCAATAGTCTGGTTGTTGGTCATACCTTCCACTTCAATCCTATGTGATTGAAAATCTTCTTGCTTGTTGTCCAGGGATGCATAGATCCTTGGTACACTTTTTCCCATGTCCTCCACTGTTTCATCTTGTTGTACATTGTGAATAGTCCTCGCCTTTTCTCCTCTGTGAGGACAATCTCTATACATGTGATCTCCTTTACATCCCCAACATTTAATATGTGTTTGTCTTGATCTGTGTTCCCCTGTCTCAATCATTTTGGGTTCCATAAAGCATCATAATTCTTTCTTCTAGTTTTCCTTAAAATTGTCTACCCAGGTCAATTTTATGAATGAGTAGTTATATTCTATTGTTCAAGACCTTTCCAACGCCTACTTCCATGCTCAAATCTGAGTCTTGAGCAGAAAGTTATGGATATTTGAAAATTGTCATTTTTGTGATGTAATCCTTGTACATTTGTTCTTCTTCTTCAGAGCCGAATAGCTCTTGGACCCATGTTGAATCCTCTTTTTAGGTTTTATAGGATTCTATAATTTCCCTTATTTTCATGTCCATACAATTCAAAAAACCCATGGGCTCCTTTTCTAAGCCCCTTTCTGTTCTTAAAATCAATTTTCGAGCAGTAGCCCCTTTTACTTCGGCCCAAAACTCATATGACCTCGGGCTAGAACTAGGTGCTTATTTAAATGGTGCTTATCCTGAGCTTCAGGACTCTAGGGCTCTAGAAATTCGAGCTTCAGAGGTTTCTCCTTCATCACACTTCATTTCTCTCGAACGACGAACTAGCGAACTCTCGGACTGGCTCTCCGGAGCTTCGCGCTTCGAAAGATCTTGCAACAACATACACACATATCCCCGAATGTTAAATCTTCGAACGTTCGAAGACTCATCAACAATCACGCACCAGGGGGTGCTACATGTTGAAAATAGAGATGACATGTAGCCCAATCTATGGGTGACATGTGTCAAGTTCTAATTAGAACAAAAACTCTGTGAAAAGCATGAAACAAGATGACACATGGCATGCTTAGAGTGGGTCCACTTCACCCTAGGTGTCATCAGCATGTCACGTCACTCTGGTGCTTTGGGACTTTGGGACTTCAGAGGATCTTACAACACCACATTTCAATTCCTCTGAACGTCGAAGTGGCAAATCCCCAAAGGTTTCAAGAATCAACTATCCACGTTCCTGGCTGAGATCAATGGTCGATAGGAGCCCTAGGACTCTGAGCTTCGGATAATTTCACAACACAACACAACATTTTCCCCGAATGTTGAAATGGCTGGCTCCCAGAACCGTCGCTCTCCAGAGATTTAATACTTCGGGGCTCCAGAGCTTTGGGATTCAGAGGATCTCACACTTGAATGCTTCAAAACGGTCAAATGTTGAATTCCCGAATACTTGCTAATCTGCAGACACGTGTCCAAAAACATGAATGGTCTAGATTGGCTCCTAACTTAGGGACTTTGGGAAAAAACTCCACTCCGCGCAACTACAACCAAAATCTCCCAGAGTGTTGAATTACCGAACCACTCGGAGATCCAATGGCCCGCCATCTCCCAGTGATCTATGATTGAGCTCTACTTCAGGACTCCGAGGCTCTGGAACTTCAGCTTCGTGAGTTCGGAGACTCAAATGTGCGTTGCCTCCTGAATTGTTGAATGTTGAATTCGAGATTGACAACTCTCGCTCCTCCTGTAGCCAACGACTGGGATCTCCTCTGGAACTCAGGGCTTCGGGAGTTCTTGCAGCTGATCACCTCCAAACCCCCGATCTGTCAAACGTCGAATCGGCGAAGGACGAAGATCCACGGTTGACGCTTGCCCGTCAACGGATGACCCGGATTGACTCTGGCTTCGGGGCTTCGGGCCTTTTTACACCAAAACACTTTTCAACAATGATCCTCCAAATCACCGAATTTCCAGACACTTGCTAATCCGCTGACATGTGTCCTTAACGGCGAACGGTTAGGATCTTCTCCGGAGTTCAAGATTTCAGGAGGTTTTCTTCTTGGCAACATAAGGAATCGTTTCTCCAGGAGTGGCGAACCTCCAAACTTCTATGAGATCTATGACTCACACTCGTTCGCACATGCAGATCTAATGGCTGGGATTTGGTCTTCTTCCCGGTGCTTTACCTCCTGGTCTATGCTTGATCCAACAACCCAGATCTGTCCTTGGCCAAATCCGACGGTCATGTACTCCTCCTAGTGATCTATGACATAGATTCCCTCTGGGACTTTGGAGCTTCGGGGCCTCTACCTCCTTTGCATCAAATACTTAAAAATTGTCGAAGCAGCGAAGTCTGAAAGACTTGAGGGTTTAACCCCCACGCTCCTTTCCTAGATATGATGACCCTCGTTCTTTCGTGCTCAGATCCAACATCCATTGTGATTCATCGAACCACTACACCTCCTAATCTTTCAAACAAGGTCAAGGTGTGATCTCAGTGCCCTCCTGGAACTCATGGACGCTCTGTAACCCGAAATTTGGCTTTTTCAAACAAGATTCTCTATGAAATTTCGCTACAATTCCCACTTACACGACTCATCCAAGCTCAGTGTTGAAAACTTGAGCTTTGATACCATATTTTAACATCCCTAGCCTTAGGCCGTTGGGCTATGCCACATACCAATTTTTCATTTCTACTGTATATATTTATACAAATTTAAACAGACAATTATAACCTGAAACTACACAAAATCATGCGGAAACAACAATAGAAGTATACATGCAAAATACACAGGAAATACCCATAAACATGAAAACACGTATAAATGCACATCATGTAATTACCACACAATTGATACTTATCTTTTAATAGATGGCCAACAACTGCGTGCATACCTTCCATGATCCTCCCAACCTTAGACCACACTACTCAGAAGTCTTGGCAGTGGGTCACCACCGAGGTGGGACTAAACTCCACCTGGGTAAAGGGGTTTCTAACCAGGCTGAAGCTACACAGACAATAGGAAGGATTTTTTCCCAGGAGCCTACTCAAACTATTAGTCTATAGTCTCTCATTCCCCACATATTTGTCCCACCCCAGGAAGTGTGCCCCTTCTCTGCTCAACAATACTTCGATTTCTCCACTTCCCTTCCAGGGCTTCGGCAATAGGTCAAACAAGAAGTCTCAGAGCATTATAACTGTAGTTGGGCTCCCTCATGAATTCAATTCCTGACAATTCTATCACCTGGAGAGAGTTTCTCACGGGACTGACAACCTGCCTCTTCAATCCCATGAGCCTGAAAACTTGCTTTTTCAATTCCATCTCTCCAGATAACCAGGTATAGGTATAGGTGAAGGCACTGGTGATAGCACATATGCTGGCAGCAACAATGTTCGGGCAAGGAACAGGGCATTGTTAATAATTGGAAGGGTACGAGTGATGGAAACAACCACGTTCCAGGAAAGGAACGAAGATGGATGTGACAAAAAATAGTTAGGGAATAATATTTGCTTGAGTATAGTACGGGTACGCTACCCGTGACATGGAGGTAATGCGTACAACTTCTGGGTTGGAGAGGTCGAATGATGGAGGTCACAGAGTGAATCGATTGCCGACTGGTGAATCATGAATGGAAAGAATGGGGAGAATGGTTAATT
>JASDQU010505269.1:56303-67195 GCA_032191745.1 Picea mariana | reverse complement strand
CACCCATCATTTTCAGGGACTTCAAGCTGTAAAGAGACATGAGGAGGTATAGGGATGCCTAGGGCTTGAAGGGCTTGGAAAGGAGGCCTTTCAATCCTAGGTTGGACTATTCCCTGCCCAATCCAATTAAAGAATATAACATGAAACAATTGGCCAAGATCTTATGAATCAACATCAAAATGTGTAGAGAACCTAGGCCTTCTTGGGCCTCGATTCCAATTACCTCTACCTATGTTTCCTCGGCCATGGATTCCCCAACTGAAAAAACTCATCCTACATATGTTAATGATTAGCAAATAGTCTTTTAAATAACCATGCATGAAAACTCCTTAAAAATATGAAATATATTTGGCTCATAATGTATCAGGCTCATGCAATCCAATCCATACAATTTTTTCTAACATTAATCAATGAGTAGGGGGGGTAAAACAATGTTATAGGATATGTGAGGGGCTTGTATTGAGAGAAAATATGATATAATGAATGGGGAGAAGAAATGATCACTGCTCAATGACAACAAAATTCAATTGTAAATCACCCAATAAACCTTACTGCAATCCACTCAAGATACTGCCAGTTCATCCATTTAACACATAAATTCTCTTGGTTGTAATCAATATCATAACAAGGAGTGAACAAAATGAATATGGGATATGTGAGGGGGTTGTAATTAGCGGAAAATGAGATAATGAGAGGGGAAAAAATGTTTATTGTTCATGAGATTAATCAAGCAATCCATAACATATTTTGAAGTAAGAAAAATATGCATCAACCAACAATCAGATGACTGAGTTATAATTCCTTTGTATTTGCCTAATTTCACTATCCATTAATATCCGACACAGTGCCATTACAAAACAAAATTAATTCACACAATTTGTAAGAGTTTATGTTCTCTTTATTCACACATTCTACATTTTATAGTAGTCAACAACAACACTCATTTCCAATCTGTAATCATTAACCTTCACCACTGCCATACATTTCCCCAATCCAGATCTATATTTAAAAGTATTGTTTCCAGAATAATAATGAATTCACTATTTCTATAATAGAGCCAATCAAGATCTATAATGATATTCATTCCCATATATATATGTAGTAGAAAGATCAAAATAATCAAAACTTCACATGCCATGCCTGAAACGAAAATTGACTATACAACCAACATGCACCATTTAGACACAGGCTATGCAGGAGTAAATTTCCAAGGCAACATAACCATACCACTATAAACAAAACAAATCAATGTGACATAAAAGCCGAGCCAAATATCCAACGTGACTGTCATCAACAGTGGTCAATTTCAATAAATAACATGCTTAAAACTTTGAGGGTATCACTAAGTAAAAAAACAAACTATCCATACTACATAGAGAGAAAAACTAACCAACTTCACAATGCTACATTTCCACTTATTACAAAAAACACACAGTCATGACAATAACTCAACATATCGTACTGAGAATGTGCTTATTAATAAGTGGTTGGTTCATTAAGTCACACCTTGATTCAATTAAGCCATGCATACTCAGGATTATTCAACCAACAACACAAGGATGTCATGGATATGCCTTCTAAAGTTATCTAGTCTGATTATCATTTGGATCCAGGGAAACCATAGTTATCATGGCTCATGTTTCATTTGAAAAATACCATACGCAGACACAACCTGTGTGAGCAACCCTAAGCTTATTTGACTAATGTCAACCATTGACCAAATCACCATAAGTGAAAAACTAGTGACTGTACATGAACCAACAATTCACCACTGTGGTAAAAAGAAAAAAATCAATCGACTGAACAAGCCGAGGTAGCTGTGTATACCCATGCATCCAATTGAAATGGGCAGAGGCCCTTCCATTAAAAACAATTGATTTCTTTGATATCAGGCGGGTGACTATGCACTTTAGAAGTGCAGTGGCAATGTAAGGTTCATACTATTATCACAGAGGGAGTGACAAAAACCATACAACTACGATTGTTATACGACCAACGGGTGAGCCCGCATTCGAAGTAAAAGACCACAGTAATTGGGAACAACTTGACAGGATTGATAGTCTCCCTATGCAACTCCAATCTAGAGGGTTAAGGGTTTGCACGGTAGCCTTCACAGGAGGAAATGAACTAACTGCAGTGAAACTTTGAGGCCAAAGGTGTATGCACAAGGAGAATTACGATTCACTTGTGAAGTGGAGATGGTTCCTTGACAAAGTTGAAACAAGAAGACAAGGCTCTAGTTAAACCCCGGAATCGTGAAGGCAACCTTCCAGCCATGATTTAAACAAAAACCCTTCAACCAAAATGCAGTGGAAACAAGGAACTATCACCTAGGAAGACTAACAACTTCGAATAACTTAAAACCATTACGGCAGAACCATCCATTTCCATTTAAAACCAATATTTCACACAGTTGCATCACTCAAAACAAGCACAACCCCACACAAATGAGCCAAAAATATTTCATAACTAGAGTGAAGTCAAGAATGGCCTAAAGAGACATACCTATTAATCAAAATTCTTAAGATGAGAGGTGGCCGAGGGTTTTCACCCTACCAAAAATATGGAGCGCAAACACAACAACAAGATCAAGGAATAGTTTGACTAGGGTGGCATCCAATGAGAAGGGTAAAGGTGACGTGAATTAAATGCACATCACCTCCACAAATATCTCATTTACTCCATAGTACATTCCAACGAGCCCCCCATTAACACCATTAATCAACCCTTGCATCAAGAACATCAATAAATTTAAACTATAACATAGTTCAAGTTCCACATAACAGTTAGACCATTCACATTATTACTCTGCCCATGTTGATATTCCCAATATAACTCAAATAAATCGCATGACCACTATACAATATAAGATATCATGTATAGAATCATCAGTGATAGTGTGATCAACATCAATATGAACCATAGCATAATCACCATACATACAGACTATATAAAATCACAAACCATTACTTCCATGCACCACAAAATTTTCCACCATATGCATCTAAAACGTATTTTAACACAATTTCATAGCCATTTCCTTTTTATCTAGGGTTTAACAATAACCAACAAATATCTTATGCATGTAGTATTGCAGAACTGGTCCCTTTGCACTCGTAATACTTTGCCTTCTTCAAAACTGCCCCTCATGTAATTTTACTAACTTTTTTATTATGCAAGTGCAATGAGAACACTCAACATTAATGAATAGTAGGTTGTAGCGAAAGATCAACTCACATCAATGACATAAAAAAAAACCATGTAAACTTCTGTGGCACATCATCATAACATCAAAAAAACGAACAAATCTTCTCTCCAATAATTCAAGGGGGTCCCACCTACTAGTATTATTTAGTTTTATAATAATAGGCTTTAGCAACACTTTGCGGGCGGAACTAGTTGACGTTTTCAATCATCAACAACCACCTTCTCTTCCATTTCCCTGAGTAATTATAGTCCAACCACTGCTCTATCTGCTAGGTTGTCCCAACTCACTAGTGTGTTACATTTTCTACCATAAAGTGCCTTAAATGGGCTCATCTTTAGATATGCTTTATACCCATTGTTATAAGAAAATTCCACTAAATGCAAGTAATACTTCCATTTGGATGGTTTATCTATCACATAAATCCTTAGCATGTCTTCTATCACTTGATTCACCCTCTTTGTTTTTCTATCTGACTTGGGATGATAGGCTGTGATAAATTTCAGATTGGTCCCAAATCCTTTGAATAATCCTTTCCAAAAATTTGATGTAAATTTTGGATCTCTATCAATCACAATTGTCTTGGGTATACCATGAATTTGAACAATTTCTCTCATATAAATATCAACAACATTGGCTGCTAATCTAGGTGGATATTGGTGGCCACCCACCTATTCCACTTGGACCCCCACAATTGCTTCATTCAATTTTTCATTTTCCGCACAGTTTACTATTTTTAGCAGTTTTTCGGGTCCTGAACTTTCGGAGCCGTTTTGAGGCCTTAAACGACATTTTTTGGGAAAATAGGGAGAAACATGGATCGTGGATCATGTTGCTCACCCAAAATTTGTATTCCTCGGATAGATCGTTGTAACGAGGCATGGAACACATCAAACAGAGATCGTATGCCAAAGTTAAGTCCCCGGGAAGATGATGTACCAACTTACCCAAATGAGGCCCATAGTCTTGGTGTTTCATCTCCTAGGGTTAGGTCTTTGGATGTTTAGGGTTTTCCATTGTTTTTCAATAATAATAGGCCTTCGAGCCTCAATGTAACACAGTTCAGAATCCAGTAGCCACCACATCTCTTCTTAGAGATAAGCTACCAACACCCTAGCTAGTTTATTTTCATTTTATCTGTAAGCATATTTCAGTCATTTATTATTAATGAAATGAAGTCTTATTCCCACTGCATCTCTACGTTTATGTGTATTTATGTATTTCATTGTGTTCCTACATAAATCGAGATCAGTGGTATCAGAGCGGTCTTCTCATTCTCGATCCTTCTTTGCATGTCCCCAACGAGGTCGGGGTATAAGGAGTTGGGGCTCGATCTGGTTGAACCTTTGCAAGATCAGCCTCACAAACTCCGACGATTGTCCATGGGGGAAGAAAAAAAAGATGAGGGAGCAAGAAATCCTATCAAAATTTTGCTCAAGAAGGCCCTCGAGAAACAAAGGAATGCGATGATTGACAACTTTGCCCAGATTCTTCAACGGATTCCCACTGGCGGTGCATCGACATCCAACAACCACTCTGGAGGCGCCACTCCTTTTAAGGTATAGGTAACCTTTGACATTCCCATATTTGACAGACAAATAGATGAAGACGTCGTAGATAGATGGTTGAATCTGTTAGAAGGATATTTATCGGTTCATGACTTTTCTGACCGAGAAAAGATTATTCTCGCACTCCTCAAAGCCGCCCCCCATGTCAAGGACTGGTGGGAAACATACTCAAAGCAACAGGATGAGGGAGAACCCTCTCTATTCTTGGCCGCACCCACTTGGAATTCTTTCTAAGATGCCATCAAGGAACAATATTATCTTGTGGGGAGCTATGAGGACAAATACATACAATGGACTACGCCGCGGAAACAAAGGGACCAAGATGTGCATGAGATGATGAATCTGTTTCATACCCTATGCATAAAGTTGGGTATCAAAGATTCAAAGAAACATTTGGTGTTAAAATACCGCAGTTGTCTGCATAGATACATTCAGGAGGACATGGAGTTCCTCGACATCTCCTCGCTTGGTGTGGCATATCGATATGCTGCCAAGATTGAGCAGAAGTTCAAAAAGAAGAGGTGAGACTTTGGGTTTGCAAATTAGAAGTAAGGGAAAGGTACCCCCAAACTGTAGAACAAAGGACCAAGCCAAGGCGGAGCAGCCCATGAAAACACGCCAAAGCCACAAGCAAAGAAAAACACCACGAAGCCAAAAAAGTACATGGGGAAGTGGTGTGAGTTCCATAGGAGCTCCACTCACAACACAAGTGAGTGTCAGGCCAAGAAGTCACTGGTAGCCGACTTGAGGGCTTATGAATCGGATGCATGCTCCGAATTTGAATCAGAACCTGCCAAGGGGAATGACAAGGGGAAACAGATTATTGATGTGGAGCCCAATGCCACCATTACCACCATGAAGATCCAGAAGGAGGAACCAGAAGATCCAGAGGAGGCAGAGCATCTCTTCCATTCCAAGATGTGGGTAAAAGGTTCCCCATTGCAGTTCATTGTAAACAGTGGGAGCCAGAAGAACCTCATCTTGGTAGAGGTTGTGAAGCGGCTGGGCTTGTCGACCACAACACACGGATGAGATATTATGTGACATTGCTCCTCTCGATGTTTTTGATGTATTATTTGGCCAACCATACTTGTGGAAGTGACATGTTGTGTATGATTCCAGGCCTCATACTTCTATTATCACTTTGGGCAGTAAGCTGTATAGGATACCAGAGATAGCACCACCTACCACCATCTCTTTGGTTACTGTAAAACAATGCAATAAGCTCATTTCCAAAACCAGGAAATTTGTTTTCCTGATGATCCGCCCTCAAGGAAAGAGGAAGACTATGGCCATGACCTCCAGACAGGGCCCTGCTACACGAAAAAAACAGATGGATAAGGTCGTGGAGGAGTACAAGGACATCTTCACCTCCCATGCAGGGGTGCCTGTACACTTCCAAGTCAAGCACACCATCGATCCNAAGGAAAGAGGAAGACTATGGCCATGACCTCCAGACAGGGCCCTGCTACACGAAAAAAACAGATGGATAAGGTCGTGGAGGAGTACAAGGACATCTTCACCTCCCATGCAGGGGTGCCTGTACACTTCCAAGTCAAGCACACCATCGATCTGACCCCAGGTGTGCCGCTGCCCAATGGACCCATCTATCGGTGCTCTGTTCTGGAGAATGATGAAATCAAGAGTCAAATTCAAGAGCTATTGCAGAAAGGTCACATCCAGTCGAGCTCATCACCCTGTGGGAGCTTGATCGTGTTGGTGCAGAAGAAGGATGGGACTTGGAGACTCTGCATTGAATATCAGGCACTGAACAAGATCACTGTCTATAATAGGTACCTGATCCCATAAATTGATGACCTTCTGGACCAACTCAAGGGGGAAAAATATTTCAGCAACATCGACTTGAAGTTTGGGTATCACCAGGTACCAATCGAACCCTCTGATGCATGGAAGACTGCATTCAAATCCAAGGAGGGCCTTTTCGAATGGTTGTTCATGCCTTTCAGGTTGACAAATGCCCCCGCAACCTTCATGACGCTAATGGATGACATCCTATGGCCATTCACCAACTCATTTGTAGTGGTGTACTTGGATGACATTCTGATCTTCAGCCAGACCCTGGAAGAGCACCTCCACCACATCCGATAGGTCCTCCAAACAATGCGGAAACACAAGTTGTGTGCCAATTTGGAGAAATGCACTTTTGGCATGACCCAGGTTTAGTATTTGGGATACATTATTGATGAGCGGGGGGTACATGTGGATCCAACAAAGATCCAAGTCATTCGGGATTGGTCAGCCCCAACCACCCTAATAGAGCTCCTCAGCTTTTTAGGCCTTGCCAATTTCTACCATAGGTTTGTGTTGGGATTCTCTCACATCACTTGGTCCTTGAGTCAAGTCACCAAGGAAGGAGCTAAAGAAAAATTCTTTTGGTTTGAATCTCAACAGAAAGACATTCGGGGAGTTGAAGCATCGCCTTTGCTCTGCACCAGTGCTCACATTACCAGACATGCAACAACCATTTGAGATCGATATAGATGCCTTTGACTATGCTATTGGGGCAATCCTTACTCAACATGGGCATCCAGTGGAATATCACAGTGAGACACTTTCCGACATAGTCTGGAAGTATCCCACTTATGACAAAGAAATGTATTCCATTGTGCAGGCTTGTCAGCAATGGAAGCATTACATTTTGGGAAAGGAAACAGTCATCCACATAGACCACTGACCCCTGCAGTTCATATAGACATAAGGGAAGTTACAGAACAATCGCCATCAGAAGTGGTCCACATACCTACAACAGTTTCATTTGAACATTAAGTAGAAAAAAGGCAGCACCAATATGTTGCAGACTGCCTCAGTTGACCACCCATCGTGGCGCTAACAACTATGCTCAACTCTTGTGGGCACGAGACTTCTGATTGGCTGCTTCTCTACACAAGTGATCCAGAGTTCACCCACACATACAATACACTCTTGGACGGTAAGCAAGTTCCCAATTTGCACCTCCAGGATGCCTTGCTTTGTCACCTGGGACACCTTTGTGTTCCTTCAAGCGAGCGTGCCAAGATGATTTGGGAGGCTCACTACAATCGGGTCACTGGGAATTTCAAGGTCGAGAAAACCGTGGCAGTAGTGCAAAATTATTTTTATTTGTCGAACCTTCGACAAGATGTTGGGAAGCACATCAAGTCCTGCACTGCCTGTGCCATTGCAAAACCGACCATCAAGAAGAAAGGTCTCTATACTCCGCTTCCTACCCCCAGTCGACCTTTGGAATCCATCTCTATGGATTACATGTTGGGACTTCCTTCTACTAAGCATGGAAATGACTGTGTTTTTGTGGTCATCTATAGATTCTCAAATATGTCCATTATGATGGCCTGCAAGAAGAATATCACAGCAGAAGCCACTGCTAAACTCTTCTTTGAACGAGTGTGGGTACACTTTGGGATCCCACAGACTATTATCTCATATCAGGACAATAGGTTCCTTAGTACATTTTGGTCAAGCCTATGGTCGATGCTGGACACCAAGCTCATCAATTCCACAACTTTCCATCCACAAATTGATGGCCAGACATAGGTCGTCAATCGGATTATCGTACACATTCTGTGCATGTACAATTCAAAGCATCCATGCACATGGGATGAGAGCCTCCCATATGTACAACACAACTACAACTGGGCTCTCCATAGTTCAACCAACCACAACACCTTTTAAGTGGGCTTGGGATTCCAGCCACTATGTCGCATTGACATAGCCATGCCATTTGTGGCTACTCAGGAAGATTCAACTCATGTCCAGTCTGAGGCTGAAAAGGAAAACAACTTCATTGAGCACATTCAACACATCTGCCAATAGGTTCATGACATATTGGATAGAGCCAATGCTAAGTACAAGCAACGACATGATCAACATTGGGTGCCACACAACTTCTAGGTGGGCAACAAAGTGTGGCTGCATTTGCAAAGGGAGCGCCTCGCTGGACCCCACTGCAAGCTTCGTCTGCTCTGATATGGTCCGTACACCCTCATCAAGCCTAGAGGGGAAAATGCATTTGAGCTCAACATTCCACCATTCCTTGGTCTGCACCCAGTGTTCAATGTGGGCCGCCTTCAACCCTACTTTCCACCTCTATTAGATACATCCGACATGGCAGAACAACTCATACCAACAGAGTTAAATCCAGACTGCATGGCACAAGCCAGAACTGATCAAATCATGGATACATAGATCAAGCACAACATAAAACAAAGGATACTGCTATATCAAGTTGCCAAAGCAGGCCAACTCCTTCACCAAGGCAAGTGGCTCACCAAGGACCAAGTTTAGTAAAAGTTCCCTCATCTCATGGAGGTCCGAGGAACTCAAAGCAATGGGGACCATTGCTTCCTAAGGGGGGAGGAATGATCCAGGTGGATATTTTTGGCCGCCCACCTATTCCACTTGGACCCCCACCATTGCTTCTTTCAGTTTTTCATTTTCCGCATAGTTTATTATTTTTAGCAGTTTTTCGGGTCCTGAACTTCCGGAGCCGTTTTGAGGCCTTAAACGACATTTTTTGGGAAAACAGGGTGCAACATTAATCATATATCATTTTGCTCAGCCAAAAGTTGTAGTCCTCGAATAGATCTTTCTAACGAGGTATGGAACGCGTCAAACAAAGATCGTATGCCAAAGTTACGTCCTCGGGAAGTTGATGTACCAACTTACCCAAACGGGGCCCATAGTCTTGGTGTTTCATCTCCTGGGGTTAGGTCTTTGGATGTTTAGGGTTTTCCATTGTTTCTTAATAATAATAGGCCTTCGAGCCTCATTGTAACACATTTCAGAGGCCACTAGGTGCCACATCTCTTCTCAGAGATAAGCTACTAGTGCCCTAGCTAGTTTATTTTCATTTTGTCTGTAAGCATATTTCAGTCATTTTTTATTAATGAAATGAAGTCTTATTTCTGCTGCATCTTTGCGTTTATGTGTATTCTTGTATTTCACTGTGTTCCTACATAAATTCAGATCAGTGGTATCAGAGTGGTCTGCTCATTCTCGATCCTTCTTTGAATGTCCCCATTGAGGTCGGGGTATAAGGAGTTGGGGCTCGATCTGGTTGAACCTTTCCAAGATCAGCCTCGCAAACCCAGACAACTGCCCATGGGGGAAGAAAAGAAAGATGAGGGATCAGGAGATCTTATCAAAATGTTTCTCGAGGAGGCCCTCGAGGAACAAAGGAATGCGATGATGGGAAACTTTGTCCAGATTCTTCAACGGATTCCCACTGGCAGTGCATCGACATCCAACAACCACTCTAGAGGCGCCACTCCTTTAAAGGTACAAGTAAACTATGACATTCCCATATTTGAGGGCCAAATAGATGCAGATGCCATAGATAGATGGTTGAATCTGTTAGAAGGATATTTCTTGGTTCATGACTTTTCTGACCGAGAAAAGATTATTTTCTCACTCCTCAAAGTCATCCCCCATGTCAAGGACTCGTGGTAAACCTACTCGGAGCAACAGGATGAGGGAGAACCCTCTTTGTTCTCGGCCCCACCCACTTGGAATTCTTTCTGAAATGCCATCAAGGAACAATATTATCCTGTGGGGAGCTATGAGGAAAAATGCATACAATGGACTATGTTGCGGCAACAAAGGGACCAAGATGTGCATGAGATGACGAATCTATTTCATACCCTACGCACATAGTTGGGTATCAAAGATTCAAAGAAACATTTGGTGTTCAAATATCACAGTTGTCTTCACAAATACATTCAGGAGGAAATGGAGTTCCTCGATATCTCCTCGCTTGGTGTGGCATACCGATATGCTGCCAAGATTGAGCAGAAGTTCAAACAGAAGAGGTGAGACTTTGGGTCTGCAAATCAGAAGTAAGGGAAAGGTACCCCCAAACCGTAGAACAAAGGACCAAGCCAAGGCGGAGCAGCCCATGAAAACCCGCCAAATCCACAAGCAAAGAACAACACCACAAAGCCAAAAAAGGATAGGGGGAAGTGGTGTGAGTTCCATAAGAGCTCCACTCACAACACAAGTGAGTGTTGGGCCAAGTAGTCACTGTTAGCCAAGTTGAAGGCTTCTGAATCGAATGCATGCTCCAACTCTGAATCGGAACCTGACAAGGGGAATGACAAGGGGAA
>JASDQU010505269.1:27973-42364 GCA_032191745.1 Picea mariana | reverse complement strand
TGATCTGATGTGTCCCATGTCTAGGAGCTCCTTGATGGCCTTCTCTATCTCATCTTTATACTTCTTGGGATGCCTATAGGGTGTGGTGATAACAGGCTTAGCCCCTGCTTCTAGCTCAATGATGTGCTCAAACCCCCTGTCTGGTGGCACACCTGTAGGAATTGGCCCAAACACTTTCTGGTGCTTGTCAAGGATTCTTTTGATCTCTGGTGTGTAATGCACCTTTCCCTTCTCATCCACCTGTGTTGAGATCTTACATTCCGCTGCGTATACAATTTCTTCCCTTCTGAAGATGGCTTCCATCCTCTTGGCCATGACCACTCTAGCAGAGTTACCTATCATGCCTCTGAGCACAACCTTTCGTCCTCCTTCCTCCACAAAGGACATTTCCATGGTCTTGTAATTTGTGGTGATGGGTCCTAAAGTGCTGAGTCACTGCACCCCTAGAATGATGTTGGTATCAGGAAGATCCATCACATACACATCCTGAACTAACTCATGCCTTCCCAAGGTGAGTTTCATACCTGGTATGTATCTATTACATGGCATAGTACTACCACCTGCTACCTCCACTTTGAATCCTTCAAACTCTATTGTAGGTATGTGCCTCCTCTTCAGTAATGCTGCATCAATGAAATTGTGGTAAGCTCCTCCATCAATCAGAACTTGAAGAATAATTAAAATATACTAAGAATAATTCTTTACTTGAAGAATAATTAAAATATACTAAGAATTTTTTTCTAAAAATAAATGTAGATAATTAGCATCTACGCTTTAATGATAACCAAAAATAATGACAAAAGCTTATGCAAATGGGTTATCAAATTTCATCAGTTTATCAATAACCTTTCAAAGAATTGAACAATTGTTAAACAAATCTTAGAGAACTAACATATGTCAAGCATAAATCAAAGATAAATGACAAATATTAAAGAAATAAAACTCTTAACTTTATCATTGTTTCAAGAATGTATAGTTATTACATGAAATAATAAAAATAATTTTCCATGAAACAACAACTCTTAAACTTGATATAAGCAATCAGAGCATTAATAATAATTGAAAGGAAAAAGATTCAGCAACACTAAGCATGAATGCAAATGTTAGCCATCCTTTCGAATTCAATACATAAGCTAACAACAATGTTTTTCAAGATTTACACTAAAATTTGCTAGGAATAATAAACTCCAATTCAAACCAAGAAAAAATTTCAAGAGAAAGATAGATAGAATAAAGGATCTTTGAATAGAAATACCAAAGTATCTTTAATATCCTGATCTCAGGATGATCTCTGATTCGGAAAGAACTTTAACAGTGTTTGGGAAAGAGAAATCTTCCTTTTGACTTCAAAATTTCTCCCTTTGTTCATTGAAATCTTAATTAATTATCACTTAAATGTATCAACTAACTACACTCCACACATTTATTTTAATTTATTTATTTCTTTAAAGTCTCAATTTGAAATCTTATAAAAACCCTCATACGAAATTATGAAATGAGATAAAAATTTATGTTATTGTTGCTGCAAAACAGTCATGCTTGACACCTGGTTTGATTTTTTCATTGATCGAAGCTTAGTGGATAAAATCAATTGAAGTGAGGAGCAACACACCATGTCATGATCATGAGGATGAAAAGCCATATTCTGGGCAGAGGTAAAAAGATATGGATCATCAAAAGTCTTGGAAGAGGTATACATATAGATAGAAAAAACTATATGGACCTTTGACAAAATTTGTAAACACACTATCCTCTTCATCCTTGGTACTTGTTTCTCTTTTTATTTATTTTCTTCCTCGGTTTATGCATATATATATTTAAGCAGTAGAATTCTGACATGATAAAGATAAATTAAATTAAAGTGACATCCACAAGTTATGTACTTTTGAATTAAGAAAACCAAATTCTTCCATGGATTTTTAAGCCATGTTTTGGGTACCCCTGCAGCCTAATTAGGACTTTTCCTATTTCTGATTAAGAAAGGAGTCCACCCTTTGGCATCAATAGATTTTTTTTTTAACCATTTCTCTCCTGTTTGGGGAAGACCTAACATCTGGGCTAATGAATTTTTTGAGAGGTGTATGATTAGGTTTCCTACCTCTACACACTTGTCGTCAAAATACTGAGAAAACACCATGGTTATGTCTTCAATATGTCCAGTAAATCTTCCAAAAAAAAATGCCCCCAACTAGCTTATTCTATGTCCAGTGAATCTTCCAAAAAATGCCTCCAACTCGCTCATTCTAGTATCACCATGCATTTAGGATCCATGCCTATTAAATCTGGTCTAAAAGATTTGACACAAACCACCATCTTAAAAACCCTCTCTGGTATTTGGCCCTCATGTTTTCTACTCTATTCCTGAACTTCTTATTCTCTATTTCGTAGATGAGTTCTTATGCAGGTCCTTCATGTAGGCATTTGAATACCTTTTTTGTCATCCTATCATGAAAACAAATTTCGTGAGGTGAAGAAGAATATATTAAAAACTTTAAACTATGTTTAAAACAATAATTACAAAACTGTATTGAATTTTGTAATTATTAATGATAACATTTTATTTATCTTGAAGTGATTAAAAAAAGTGATTAAAGAAATTATTGAATTTTATAATTATTAATGATAACATTTTAGAAGTGATTAAAAAATTGATTAAAAAAAATTTAATATAAGAATATTTAAATTAATTTTATTAATATGATCAAAATCTATTTTTTAGAGATTTTTTTTTAAAGATAATATAAAACTTTGAATTTTTGTGCAACCAATTTATTAGGATTTGAAAAAGGCTTCATTTTCTTTAATATGGGAAAGAAGAAAAATGTAAGAGTGTTGTGTAATGGTCACAGCAAACCTTACAAAACAACTATTAATTTCTTATTTTTATTAATTTCTTATTTAAGAAAAATAACAGTATAAATTTTGATGAATATAAAATTTATAACTTATTAATTTATGTGAGATCAAATTGAAAGATAATAAGATATTAAAACATTATAAATTTTTTGTTTGAAGATAAGGGTAAATGTTGAAATTCAATAGTGGTTTGAAATAATTTTCATATAAATATTACCCTGTATTATAATTTTTGTTTGAAAATAAGGATGAATATTCAAATTCTATAGTGATTTGAAATAATTTTCATATAAATGTTATTTTGTGTTATAATTTTTGTTTGAAGATAAAAGTGAATATTGAAATTCGATAGTGATTTGAAATAATTTTTATATAAATATTAGTATGTTTAATTTCGAATTTAAAAAATAACAATTAATTTCTTATTTAAACAAATAATAATAACTATAATTTTTTTAACATAAAAGCTCCAACTTATTAGTTTATTAATTTATGTTAACTAACAATGAAAAAAAATAAATATTATAATATTACAAATTCTTTTTAAAGCAAGGAAAATTGTCAAAATTCAAGAGTAATTTTAACATAAAAGTTAAGCTTATTGTCTTATTAATTTATGTGAACTCGAAAAAAAATAAAATATTAAAATATTATAAGTTCTTTTTTAAGGAGAGGAAAATGTCAAAATTCAAGAGAGCTTTGAAAGAATTTTCCAACAAACATTTAACATATTCAATATATACAAACATTTAACATATTCAATATGTACAAGGACAATATTCCATCAAAAACATCAATCAATAATGTTGCCTAAGCCTAAGTTTTTATGATAAAAAACAAAAAATATATAAATATATAACAATTCTTACCCTTCATGGATATAATAATGAAGATAATAATACAATTCAAAGGTAGATTAAGTAAGAAAACTTTCTTAGGTAGATTAACTATGGAAACTTTCTTACCGTAGGAGGGGATCCTATGTGAACCAGAGTTCACGGAATTCAAATTTTAAATTCAGAAAGATCTCTTTATTGATTGAGGAGGTGGGAGGTGTTTTATTTATGTCTTGTGCAAAGTTATTTCCATCTTTCATGTTTTTTGTTAGAGCATTAGCGTTATAAAGAATGTTGTGCTAGAGTTTTAAATGGCTACCTTTGAGGAGCGAAGGAATATCCCATATTAATATAAGATACAGAAAGAGATTATTTCAAAGTGGTTTTAATATTATATATGTTTTTGAGTTTTTTAAATAAAAAAAAATTTTTATGAGAAAAAATAATAATGTTAATAATAATAATCTAATTTTATTTATAGATATCAAAATTGATATATGATATTTCTTTATTAGTAGGATGAGGATTTTTCAAAAACTCTTTTAATTGTTAAGTTTATGAAGATGTATATATTTTACTCTTTTATATTTATGTCTCCAAAAAACAATAAAATTTTAATTGAAACCAAAACAAAATTTATAAAATAATTTATATCGTATTCATTTTTTTTTGTGACTAGTGGAATTAACAACTAGTTTAACACTTACTCATCAGTGGTTTTGAACTGATAACTTCACATAATGATCCTTAAGAATATACTACATCACCGACTATTCTACACTCGAAAAACATCAAATTCATTTTAAAACTAATCCCCAAAAAATTAATTTAAGGTAAAAGTCTTCTAAATACCCAAATTCTAATATCTTAATTAAAGCTTATGGTATCACCTTCATGAATCCACGATTTATGAAAGTATCTAATCAAAATATGGCATGAGCTTCTATTGATATATTTTGCTATTGGTTGTGACATTACAAATCTGATCTATGGAAGTATCTAATCAAAATATGGCATGAGCTTTGATATATTTTTCAATTGGTTGTGACATTACAAAGCTGAGTGTAAGGACGTAGAGGCGATTCTATTTATATGTTTTTAAAATTAGTTGGGATAGTTACAAACTAATTTTAAGCTATGCACAATATTTTTATGGAAAGAAGAGACCAAACCATAATATTAATAAGATACACAATCTTATCTGGTTTTAGTATTATGAATTTGTTGGACGTATTCTTTTGTCTTTGATGGTCATCGTGATTTCTTTAACAGCTCTTTASTCTAAGCGGCAAGGGATTTTCATTTGAATGGATCCAAATATGGCGCAGATCTCCATTGTTTGTTTGTTGTCGCCTTTTTCTCTCGCAACCGAAGCGAAGCGATGAAAAGGAGGAGGGAATCCAAAGTGATTTGACAAGATGGTTGGTAAGAATTTCAAAACTAAATGCTTTTTACAATTTTAGTGTCGGTTTTAATAATATTAGCAACAATCACTTTATAAAAGTGGTTGATATATGCTGATCAGCGTCATTTTTCACCTTTTCAAATTAATGGTGTCGATCGACTTATATCAACCACTTTTATAAAGTGGTTGTTGCTAGTTGACGGTCGACATGCCTTGGGGATGACCATTAATATATTAATTAATTGTGTATTAATGAATTAATGTAAGACATTAATATTAATGAATTAATGTACATAAATTAATTGTCTATTAATATAATCTATAAATTAAAGTATTAATTTACATTAAAGTGTAATGTAACATAGTAATTGATTGATTGATACATTAATAGTGTAACATATTACATTGAGTAATACACTGATACATTGTTAAAATACCAATACGCTAATAAAGTTAATACAGTAATAAAGTATAAATATCCTAATAAAATAATAATACATTCAGGTGAATGTATTTAGTAATACAATACTACATTACTATAATATAATGTATAAACTAAAGTACTAATACATTAATATTTTAATGTATAATACATTAGTAAGGTGTTACATTAATAATACATTAATAAAGCAGTAATGCATTGACCTTAATGTATTTAGTGAAACATCATTAAAATATTAATACATTCATGTATAATGTAACATATCAAAGTATTAATGCATTAATAATGTAACTTATTATTTAATTGATACATTAAATACATTTCTAAAGTATTAATTAATACATTTCTAAGGTTTTAATACACAAATAAAGTAATACATAATTTAATACATTATTACACTAATAATGCATAAAACAAATACATTTCATATATTAAATACATTAATAAAAACATTACTAAAGTATTTATATATTAAAACATTAATAAAGTATTAATATACTAATGTATTAATGTATATTTTAATGTATTAATTAATGAATACATTATTAATAATGTATAAATTAAATTACTAATACATTAATAAAACAATAATACATTGAGCTTGTCTCGGATGGGCTGACACAATGCAAAGCACCGCCACCTAGCACAATGCCCAACCTCATATTAAATGGGGTAGGTTGCTCCCCATCTACTCAACATTAATGATGGGAGCAGGACATTACCATCGAGCTCCTGATAAGTGACCCCTCCCTCACAGGGAAGGGTCGGCTCTGTAAGCATTTACTATGGAAGAGTTTCGCTGTCCCACAAACCGGTGAAAGCGAGGAGGCAAGGTCACATTCATCTCATTCTTGCTCTTCATATTTCCACCTTTTGTGAGGTCTGGTGCCTTTTTCTCTGCATCTTCACACCATTTGTGAGCTCTAGTGCATTTGATATCCCCTCCTTCAATACGATGCCTAGGGAGCGAGGTAAACCTTGACGTGGTTCGACTTGGTATACCCACGTTGCTCATCAACAACAGAGGCAACAATTGGAAAAAGCACTCTCACTAGCTAGCTCCATTCTACATTAGAGAGAAAAGGCCACCAGTCTCTCACCCCAGGCTTATGCAGAAGAGTTTGCACCGAAGGAGGGCGCTCAGACCCCTCAAGAGCAATTCCCACTCTCTGAATTGGGTAATTAGAAGCCCACAAGTACTATGCAAGAAGAAAATACTCTGAATGCCCTTGAAACTCAAGCAAGGAGCAACATGATGGGAGGGCTCTGTAATGAAATCCCAACCTATTATGTTGAGGAAGTGCCTTACATGGAAAACACTCTGAATACCCTTGAAACTCAATCAAGAAGCAGCATGAGGGGGGGCTCTATGAGGAATTCCCAACTTGTTATATCGAGGAAGTGCCTTACACGGATTTGGTTTCGTAGGGAACCAGCATGGAAATTGAGCACCATGAAGACACAACAACCATGCACAAGGGAATGGGAAATGCAGGTACAGAGGTGGTTACTCCAAGCGAGGCAATGACAATGGGGATGAAGGTCACTTTGGGAGAGGGTGACGAAACCCTAGCACCACCTCCCACCCGGGCCATGCATGGATATACTCGTGCCCTGCCACCCTTCCTCCAGGTGGCACACCTGAATTTAGTGTTCGAACTATGAGGAAAGATGGCTGACCATGAGCATAGGGTCCTCCTAATGGGACAACAGTTGGACATGTTTTTCAACGCGTACTCTAATGCCCTGACAAATAAAAAATGCCCAACGTGCGCCCATCCATTTGTAATGCAGGCTAGAGAAGCATGGCATGGGAACGAGGATGACAAGCCACTAGGTATTTGATTTAGTCATTTTCAAGTTGTTTTTCTCTTTTACTTCCAACAATGTTGGGGCTCCCTTTTGCTATGCTTTTTACAATTCAGACTTATAAAAAAGCTCTCTGTAATAGTCTTAAGCCAATGCATGGCCATCTGCCCTGGTTTCCTTCAGGCAGGATAGATAGCGAAACAATCTCTCTCTTTTTTTCCATCCATAAGAAACATATGTGCCCCAAGTTGTGCTAGTTTATGGTCAAATGGCGGCACACATGGTGGCTGTAGCACTGCTGTATCTTTTTGTTCATATAATATAGCAGGCAACACCCTTTTTACTTAAAATAAAATAAAATAATACATTGAGCTTAATGTATTTAGTAAACAATTATTAAAATATTAATACATTAATGTATAATGTAACCTATCAAAATATTATTACATTAATAATGTAATTTATTAATTAATTGATACATTAAACACATTATTGACTAATATATTGCTAAAGTATTAATTAATACATTGTTGGGTTTTAATAAACAAATAAAGTAATACATTAATTTAATACATTATTACACTAATGATGCATAAAAAAAATAATACACTAAGTATTATTTTTATATACATTAATTTATATACATCATTTCATTAATAGTAATACACTAATCAATACACTGATAAAGTAATCAAGGAATAATACACTAATGGTTGACCATGACCATGGTTTCTTATGGTTGATCATCACCAGGGTTGTCCATGAAAATGACCATGACCCTCGTTAACTTTGGTAGACCTTGGATGACTTTAGGAAGGAAAGGTTCACTATGGTTGACATGGTTAATTATGGTTGACTATGACCTTTCTTGACCATGACCATGGATAAATATGGTTGAACATGACAATGGTTAATTGTGGTTGACCTTGGATTACCATGGTCATGGTTAAAGGTTGTTCACCAAAACCATGGTTAACTTTAGTAGACCTTCACTATGGTTGACCTTGGTTGACCATGACCTTGGTTGACCATGACCATGGTTGAATGTGGTTGACCATGGTTGATAATAGTTAACCATGTTGGATAATTGTTTTCCATAGATGACCATGCTTAAGCACAACTACAAATGACATTCACCATGTTTTACCATAACTATGACTAAGGTTCATCGTTGCCTTAACTATTGTTGACTATTGTTAACCATGATCAAGAGTATGCTATAATATAGTTTACCTTGCCCATAGTTAACTATGGTTTTCTATGGTTGACTATGGTTGAGATTGATGTGGACCAATGTTTAGTATGGTTGGTCATGGTTGACCTTCACCATGGTTGACTATGGTTGACCAGGATTGACTATGGGTGACCATGCCCATGGATGACCTTCATAGACCATGTGGAGTTGATTATGCTGGACCATGTTGATTATGTTTACCTAGGTTTACTATGGAACTATCACATTTTAATGTTGATCAAGTTTTTATGGTCAGATTGTGACACAAAGTTTATTCATCACATGGCATCGTAAGGTTTTGGTAATCACATTGCAATGTAGGGTTTTTTCTTGTCAAATTATGGCATTGGAATAAGTTTACCACATTCTGACAATGGGTTATTTTTGTCACATTACGACATCAAGAAATGGTTATCTCATTGCAATGTTGGGCTATGTTTGTCACATTGTAATATTGGGTTGCATACATCACATTACAACAAAGAGTTATATTCAACACAATGCGACATTTGGAAAGGTTTCTCACATTATGATGTTAGTATATTTGTGTCACATTACGGCAATGAGGCTATGTTCATCACATATGGACGACGAGGCTATGTTTGTCACATTGGGAGGATGGGGAGATGTTCGTCACATTGTGACAACATGACTATGTTCATCACAGTGCGACGTTACTATGTTTGTCAAAATGTGATGCTACTATGTTTGACACATTGTGACAATATGACTATGTTGGTCACATTGCAACGTCTGGGCTATGTTCAATGCATTTCAATGACTATGTTCCTCAGATTTAAAAATTATTGTGTTCCTCACTTTGAAACATTTGAGTAAACCACACATTGCGACGATGAGGTTATGTTCATCACATTGCAACAATGAGGCTATGTTTGTCACATTGCGACAATATGGGCATGCTCGTCACATTGGAATGACGGGGCTATGTTTTTCACATTGCGACGATAGGGCTATGTTTGTCACATTGCGACGTTACTATGTTTGTCAAAATGTGACACTATTATGTTCATCACATTGCGACAATATGGCTATGTTTGTCACATTGCGACAACTGGGCTATGTTCGTCACATTGCGATACAAGGTTTTTGTTTGTGACATTGTGATGTTACTATGTTTGCCAGATTGTGATGCTACCATGCTTGTCAAATTGCAACATTACTATGTTCCTAATGTTGCAACATCTGGTTTTGTTCTTCAGATGACAACGTTGAGTTATGTTTTTCACATGACAAGGTTGGTTTATGTTTGACATGTTTCGAAAAGGAAGTTTTGTCCAATGTGATGTGATGTATTACATAGAAGGAAACTTAGAATCATACTTGTTCTAAGGACATTGATCACAAAGCATCTTTAACTTTATAGATGATGATTTTTAGTTGTTCTAAAGACATTAATAGCAAATAAACTTGAATATGGTTTTCCCATACTTGTCTATTATTTTCCATGGTTGACTAAGTTTAAGAATGGTTGAGCTTGTTGTGAACAAAAGTTTAGTATAGTTGGTCATGGTTCACCTTCACCATGGTTGACTATGGTTGACCATCGTCGACTATGCATGACCATGTCCATAGATGAATTTAATAGACAATGTGGAGTTGATTACGTTGGACCATGTTGATCATGTTTACCCATGGTTTACTATGGCACTATCGCATGACAATGTTGATTAGGTTTTGTTCATCAGATTGCGACACCAGGTGACATTTGGAAATGTTTCTCACATTCTGTTGGTATATTTGTGACACATTGTGATGATGAGGCTATGATCATCACATTGTGATGATGAGGCTAGAGTTTTTTCTTGTCACATTATGGATTTGGAATAGGTTTGTCACATTTTCACTCTGGGTTACTTCTGTCACATTACGATAATGATAAATGGTCATCTCATTGCAATGTTGGGCTATGTTTGTCACATTGAAATATTGGGTTGCATACATCATATTAAAAGAGAGGGTTATATTCGACACATTGTGACATTTGTAAATGTTTCTTACATAACGATAAATGGTCATCTCATTGCAATGTTGGGCTATGTTTGTCACATTGAAATATTGGGTTGCATACATCATATTAAAAGAGAGGGTTATATTCGACACATTGTGACATTTGTAAATGTTTCTTACATTATGATGTCAGTATATTTGTGTCACGTTGCAACAATGAGGTTATGTTCATCACATAGGGATGATAAGGCTATGTTCATCACATTGGGAGGACATGGCTATGTTCATCACATTCTGAGGACACGACTATGTTCATCACATTGACCTTAATGTATTGTTAATACATTATTGTTGACATGGTTAATTATTAATATTAATTAATAATTATTGTATATAGGGTTACATACATACCCTTAAAGTACCCCTTTTATAATATAGTTAGTAGGTATATTAATAATAACTAAAACCTCTATATTAATTATGACCATTGTTAATAGCTATTGATAATTATTAATAATCATTAATATAATAAATTTTTGATATTACATTAATATTTAATATTAATATAATATATAATCACTTCTTAATACAATAATGTATTATTAATAACTCTAATACAAATTCTAATATAAATAACTATACTCCTATTCTTATTGTGGATTGGTGAGACAAATGAATGACTCATATCACATTAACCCCTAATGTGGGTCCATAGTCCATGGGTTTCTACTCTCATAAAGAAAGAAAAAAAATGAAAAAAAAATTATAACCAAAAGATCCTCTACCTCATAAGAGGCAATTTAGGGGAAACTATTAACACTTATTTTAATACAAACTCTAATGCAATCACTACCACATACATTTCTACAATTAATTTTTGAATTCAATTTTTATTGAAAATTAAAAAATTAATGTTAACACACACACTTCTTCAATTAATTTTAGTATTCAATTTTTATTCAAAATTAAAGGATTAATGTTAAAATTTATTTTCCTTAAAAAGTGACTCCTTTCATATCTTCTTTATAAAATATCAAAATGTATTTCAAAACTTGAAAACTATTTTATTAGAAATATTTCTCACCACCACATACATTTTTGCAATTAATTTTAGAATTCATTTTTTATTAAAATAAAAGGATTAATATTAAAATTTATTTTTCTTAAAAAATATAACTTTCATACTTTTTTATAAATATAAAAATATATTAAAAAATTCAAAACTATTTTATTAGAAATATTTGTTTTTAATAATAAACATAATGCATTGAAATTGAAATTGAAATTTACTAAATATAATAAAAACATTTACAATCAAATATTCAATCTATTTTTTTTTAATAGATCATTGACTCTACTTGACTCTTTCTCCTAGAACATCTTAGTAAATTATTTAACATTCAAACTCTACATGTCTAATGCAATGTATTTTGATCATTGCCCTAACCCTAAAAATTATTAGAAGAAATTATTTTTGTGATTTCCACTTGTTCTTTTCTGGAAAGTCACCCTAAGATGACTTCATTCTTGGTTTCTTTCACGATTATGCTGATTTCAATTTTCTGCCGACTTCAATTTTCTTGGTTGCGTTCAGGCCTACATCTTCAATTTTCTGCTCCGGGCAGTGGTTTGCACATCATTGTGCATATTGACACGTCTTTTATCAATTGTTTACAAAAATTGACATTCTGCACAATAGAACTTTGGCATTACAAATTATAGGTTAATTTAAAATATTAACATACAACTAATCCAATTCCAGTTCAAACCACCAAATCCTTCTTCATTTCAATAATAAATACATTCCATTTTAATTTGACTTTTCTCTATGAATTTAAAAATTATGTTAAATTTATACACGAACCAAAAATAAATTCATACCCTCTGTTAATAAATTTATATTCTCTGTTTATTCATTTCAATACTAAATGCATTCCATTTCAATTTGACTTTTGTCTATGAATTTAAAACTTGTGTCAAATTTATACACGCAAAAACAAATTCATACCCTCCGTTAATAAATTCATATTCTCTGTTTTTATATATGTGAAGTAAATAATCAGCTAGTAAATTTATTTAGAGTGCTTTTAAATGATCAGATTTTAATTCTCATCTATGTTTTTTAAATCCAGTCTTTGTTAATATATATGTATATGTGAAGTAAATAATCAGCGAGTGAATTTATTTATGTGAAGTAAATAATCAGCAAGTAAATTTATTTAGAGTGCTTTGAAATTACCAGATTTTAATTCTCATTTGTTTTTTAAATCCACTCTGTTAATATATATGTGAAGTAAATAATCAGCGAGTGAATTTATTTACAGTGATTTTAAATTACCAGATTTTAATTCTCATCTATATTTTTTTAATTTTAAATCTAAAAAATATTGAAAGTGAAAAATAAAAACAATAAGGATTCAATTGAAACCCAAAATATTGCTCTTTTTCTATAAAAGTTTGGTGCGTCAATGAAAAATTTCAAAATATTAATCCAAATTCTTAAAAACATGGTGATAGATCTATTTTCAAATGTTTTTTTGAAGCAGCCACACTATAACCTATCTTTTGCATGAATTTTATCTACTATGCCTCATAGATAAGAAACAAAACTGTAATCGTTATTTTTTTAATTGATTTCAAAACCCTAATTGTTAATTTTTTTTTATTGATTTCAGAATAAAAAAACTGTAATCGTTATTTTTTTAATTGATTTCAAAACACTAATTGTTATTTTTTTTTATTGATTTCAGAATAACAATGCATTTCGAAACAAATGTTCAGCGAAATGAATAGAGGATGGGGTGGGATTACCATACACAAAATAAGGTTGTAGCGAGCTAGCCATAGGCGAGTGATAGATGAAGAAGTTTGATCCAACGAGAGATGAGTAATCCTGCTACAGGACTATCAAGATTCAGCAATCTAGACGATTTAGTTTGCATGTATTTTTTCTACTCTACCTTACAGATAAGAAACAAAATGTTAATGGTTATTTTTATAATTGATTTCAAAGTATTTCGAAACAAATGTTCAACTAAATGAATAGATGATGGGGCAGTCTTACCATACACAGAGAAGAACGCTGCAGCAAGGCTGCAATAGGAGAGCAATAGATGAAGTATAATCCAGCTAGAGGTTAGTGATTCTGCAACAGGAATATCAAGGTTCAACAATCCACACGACCGCGATAGGACTATCAATATTCAGCAATCTAGACGATCTAGTCTGCATGTATATTTTCAATCTAGATGATCTAGCCGCTCTTGCCCTAGCCAGGAATTGCAGGTTGAGTGGAGCTTAGTGTTCTTTCCCTAGCCATGCATTGCATGCTAAGTGGAGTTGAGTGCTCTTGAGTGATAAATTGTGGGATAAAGAGAAATACAGAGAGAAAAGAATAGAACAGTATATTGAAATGTATGAAGAAAAGAGATACAATTAGAAGAGCTTAGAAGATACAATGTAATGGGAGATAGCTGAGCTAAATAGGCTCAAGCAAGACAAAAATAGAAAGTACAACTGTCGAGTACAACTGACAGTGTACTGACTATTGAGGTTACATTATATTTAACACTCCCTCTTAAACTCAACAGTTACAATCATCAGCACTCATTATGCCTAAGTGTTGTCTCTGAAAACTGACTTTCCTAGTGGCTTTGTAAAGATATAAGCAAGCTGATCTCGAGAACCACAAAATTGTAGTGCAATATCCCCATTATTGACTAGCTCGCGTATGAAATGAAACCGAGTGTCAATGTGTTTACTTTTCTTGTGAAACACATGGTTCTTGGATAAAGCAATTGCTGATGTATTGTCACAGAAAATAGGAGTTGGATCATTTTCT
>JASDQU010505269.1:2363-17335 GCA_032191745.1 Picea mariana | reverse complement strand
CACAGATTTTTGTTCTACCTCACACGTGCCTCTAATAAATCTTTGTTTCCAGACTTCCCAAAATCATCCCAAGACAAGTTTTCCAAACTTTGTCCAACAAATCCACCTCAAGGAAACACAAGTCCTCCCAAGTGGAGTAACTTGGCTCTTTGAGGAAGATTGCCTCTTTTCATATGCCTCAAAACCATAGAGTTTTTCTTACTCTTCTTGTCTCCCAAATCCGCCTTCCTTGGTTGTGTGTCCTTGTTCTCTAATACAGACTCCAAAGGTCACCATCATGAACTATCATGTCCTTTGAGGGTGTTTTACCCCTTCACAAACCCATGTGTCCAAATGAATCATTGCACCCCTTCATGGACTTGGTGACCCAAAAAAATCATCACGCCCCTTCGTGAACCTAGTCACCCAAATGAACCCATGTGCTTGTCAATTGTCATGCCCCTTGGGACTGGCACACCCAACCTTGGTGCGCCCCTCATGTTGGAGTGCCCCAATATATTGGTCACTTCATACTTGGGAAATCCCCTTGACACGTTTGCATGGCAAAGGAATCCACTTGCCCAACTTGGGTTCTAGAGAAACCCCAAGTTTCGTCTCCTTAAGGACTTGGGTGAAGGTCTCTGCACCCATCTAGTCAAAGACCTTACATCGTCCCCCACCTCAAGTCATTGTTGTCCCTGAAAAAATCAACGAAATATGTTATTTACAATTCTCCGCCTGAAATCGTGCCTCCACTCAATCTAAGTGTTTTGGAAACCCCAAGTTGCGTGCCAACCAGAAACCCCAATTTTTTTCAAATTGGAAACCCCAAGTTTCCACAAACCAAAATATATTGCTCCTAACTCTACATGATCTAATTCCTAAGTAAATATGATCACTTCACCCAAATCCATGGATGAAATTCCCCTAACCCTGTTGCACTATCTCGCTTTGATGTTGCTTCCTTACTACTGTTTGGTTCCAGTACTGTTGTTGCTTCCTTCACTTCAAATTTTCATCTAAGTGTTGAACTCCTTGTGACTCATTGTTGCAATCATACTTCAACCAAATTTTCTATTTCTTCGCACAGTGCACATCTCAAGTCCTATACTAGTTGGTTGATCGATCCAACTATCACATCCAAGTCTTGAGATGTGCCTCCCCATGCCTGAACTTAGTATTATCTATTGTATCTTTGTCACTCTATTCATCTCCAAAGACTAAGGAATGTGTCCATCCTTGTCTCACTACTACTGACATCATTTGATCTTTGTCAAGAAGATTCTCCACAGTGTCTAAGTGTTTAACTTTGAACCTAATGGTGCAAATTTACTCTTTACCCCCTTGTCATGTTGTTGTTATCACTCAAGTTGTGAACTATTTGAATAGCCATTCCAACCGTCACACTCCTTGATATTGCACACCCTCATGAAAAAATTGGTCACTTCCTTTCGCAATTTGGTGCATCTGCACAAAAATCATACCAAGGTCACCCCTCACCTTGTTTCACCATGAAGTCACCTTGAAACAAAGTCTTCTATAACAACTTGACTCCATTGTCCTCCTCATGGAACAGTTACCCAATCATCCCTAAGAAATGCATGTCTAGAATTTTTTTGTCTCACTACTTCATCACCTAGCCATGTTGCTATATACACCACTTTATGGCTTAGAATGGTTAGGCTTCACCCTCAACCATGCTTCCTAAGGAAAGAGAAAGACCCATGTCCAAGTAATCTCTTCATTTTTCAATCTTGTTTTCTGCACAATCATCCAAACGAAGAGAAGTCCTCAAATCGCCTCATGTCATCAAGTCATCTCAACACAACTCAACATCTACAATGAGTGTGGCCAACATGCCCACACTCCTCAAATGTCCCAACAAAGCATCCAAAGTGTTCCAACTAGAATGGGTCACCTAAAATAACTTCCATGAATTAAGCATGTTCACACCAATACTTTTGTCAACCCGAACCAATGACTCTCTTGGATCTCTGAGTCATCATGCAATCATTCACAAGTCACCAAGGTGTGCTTTGCCTTATCCAATGTCCCATACCAAATGAAATCAAACACAAACCACCCAAGTTACTTGGTCTATGTTCTGCCCATTCGGGTTTACTTTCAATAGTTATTGGTCAACTCCTTTGTTGACTTCATCCGTCTCCTAGAACAAACTTTCTTGCACCTCCTACAATATCCAAACTATAGAACTATCATTGTGACTCATCAAGTCACCAGATGAATCAACAAATCTCATTAAGGCACCAAGCACTAGGGGCCTCACCCATCATCTCAACTTGGCACATAAAAACTTCACTGCCCACTTCACTCCAGCAACCTGTCCAATGCACCTCACCAAAGAGTTAGTAATATTCCTTGAGCCAAATCCATGGATACATCCAAATATTCCTAAGTCCACCATAAGACTTGTCCAAGTAGGTCACCCCAATATCTCCACACATTCTACCAATCAAGTTATCCCAACTGTTGCATGACTTATTCAAATTTGCACCACTTGAGTCACCCTCAAGTCTATCAATTTTCACTATGGAAACAAATTGCAGTTGAACCACAAAGCCATCCAAATTCACTTCAAATAACTCACCGCAACACTTAGGAAATGCAAGAACTTGAATCCAGCCATAAATTTCCAATGATATCATTTGTTGCAACCATGTTCTAAGTATATTATCTTGGACCTTCACTCATCCAAGCAATCGACTCTTTGCATGAACTCCGCTCAACCACCATCTACAACTCCAAAAATATAAGACATTTGTTACGATTCAAGGTTGATTCCATCTGTCCACTTCAAAAATACATCTAAGTCTCGAACTTCACCTGCAACCCGCTGGATTCATCTCCAATGTATTTCCATCTCCGCACCTTGACTGCTTCCACTTCAAGGAACCATGTACCCACCACTCGAACATCAAGTCATACTACTAATAACTAAATGTTGTAACTTTGTGAAGAGATACCTTGTCTGAAGGTTGTGGTCAACCCACCAAAAACCTAGCTCAACTCAACTCTTGTTCCCGACGATGCACAACACATTGAAATCATGATGGAAACATTCCCAACCAACTTCCTACTGTGAAGCTTCTCTAGGTCACCCAAGGTCATCAAGCACATCAAAGTTCTTCACCTTGATGCAACCCATAACTACTCCTTTTCACAACCACTTCTTTGATGACCCTCTATGTTTTGCTTCGGTGATCACTTCTATGGTTAGATTTGTGACAAGTCGTGTGACAAATTCTGTGCTCATTTTCCTTTCCCAAGTGCTTATTTCACCAAATGAACTATGCGCCTGGTCTCTCAACATGTGAACAACAGGTCTGACACTGACTTTCATCACACATCAAACCAACCAAATATGCCTTTGCGATCAACTCTACAACAAGTTATATGATGAAGTCTGTCATGAGTTCTATGATCACCCATCCTATCCAAGTGCTTCGTTTCACCACAAAATATTCTCTTGGTCTATACAAGGTGTTCTCCTATACCAACCTTCCCATCACACTGCCAACCGAACCTCTATTGTAAGTATGATGCAAATTATGTGATGAATAAGATCATTTCACCGAACCATTCACCAAGTTTGTGAACATTCCCACTGAATCTCCTTCACAAAAAACAAGATTTGATACCATCTATTGTCGAGATAGTGGTGAAGATATCACCAACCCCTTCATCAAAATATACAATGAATCAACTCTGATACCATCTATCATGTCCCCACAGTGTGCCTTTCGATGTTGCACCTCTTGAGGGCCTACGCAAATGTGATGTTTCTTTCTTGGCTCCTCAAAAACACCAAGGTTACTTAGTTCGAACTACGCCTCTTCTCCTAGAGCATAACCATACTTCGTTCTAGGATACCGGCGAGTCACACTCATACTCTAGCGCAACTCTTGCATACTTAGACATTTTTTAACAACACTAACACTTAGTCATTTTTAAGCATAAATCCATGAACGTGAGAAGCCAAGAGAACAAAAGTGGAACAAATGAAAGATAAACATAGATATAGTGTGGGTGGAACGAACTATTCCTAACACTCAACTAAGTATTTGTTATTGTGAAACAGTTACAATAAGAGAACTACCAATTTAGTTTACAGCATGGTAGAGTCAAACGAATCACTTCACCTCACCAAGACATTCATACATAGATTATCTACCAAGAATCTATGTCACAACCATCTCTGCAACCTCTTATGGTAAACCTCATATGTGCCCTCAAACGTAGACTTGGTGTCTCTTTTTTTCCACAGACTTCAAATATTTCAATTCTTCCTCACACATGCCTTCAACAGACTTGCATTTCTATACTTCCCCAAAATCGACCCAAGAGAAGTTCTCCCAACTCTATCTAACAAATCCACCTTAAGAAAACATAAGTCCTCCCAAGTGGGGTGACTTGGATCCTTGAGGGAGCTCACCTCTCTTGATCTACCTCATAACCAAAGAGCTCTTCTTTCTCTTATTATCTTCCAAATATTACTTCCTTAGTTGTGTTCCCTTGTTCTCTTATAGGGACTCCAAAGGTCACTATCGTGAATCATCATGTCCTTTGGGGGTTTCATTTCCCTTCGAAAACACGTGTGTCCAAACAAATCATCGTGTACCTTAAAAAACTTGGTCACCCAAACAAATCATCACAACCCTTCATGGACTCGATCTCCCTGTAATACCCCTAGGTCAAAACCGAATTGGACATATGTTTTATATTTTGGTGAGCTAGGATATTATAGGGCATAGTACCTATGTGACTGTTAGGATGGAGAGCCTGGATTGGATAAAAGGCCAGTGTGCCTATTATTTTAATATGTAAACATTCATATTTTAATAAAGTACATCACTTATTCCAACCTTACAGACAAAAGAGATGGGGGGCTAAACCCCACTAGGATGGAAAAGGGGGCTAAAAGTCTAAGAAGGGGCTAATATTGAGGGCTTAATCCAAAAGGAATATAATATTATTATTCCTAAAGTATAAAGTAGGGATATAAATTTATGCTATCCTAAGATCCTAGGGGAAGGGAATGAATTACAAGTGGGAAAAAATAGTCCCTTGGGTGCCATGTATCTTAAAGGACACATGCATATATATTTGGGGATATAGTGTAATTCCCCACCTTCAGGCTATTATTCATTCATGCTTCTTACCATTTCTCAATCATCCATGTTACCATCTATACGAGTACCTAATTTTTTTGAAGGTCGAAGAGTCGGGTTGTCAGGCCCATGAGCATTCACTTGAGGTGAGAGAAGTGTTGGGAATTAATTCCCAAGGTGCCAAGATGCAGCTACAGGGATCTGAGACTCCCTGTACAACCTGTTGTTGAAGCTCCAGAAGAGAAGTGGTGCAGCCGAGGAACTACTGAGAAGAGAAGGGGCACACTTCCTAGGGTGGGAAAGGCATGTGGGGGATGAGAAACTACAGGCTAGTTGCTTGAGTTGGTACCTGAAGCTGAGAATTGTTGTTGATTGACATACCTTAGACTAGATTAGAAATTCCTTTTCTCGGGTAGAGTTTAGCCCCAACTCGGGGGTGAACCAGTGTTGAAATTATGAGCAATGTGGTCTATGGTTGGGAGGAACGTGGAAGTTCTGCATGTAGTTGGTGTTTAATTCACTAAAGATAAGTGTCTTTATGTGTTTGTGAAAATGTTATGTTATGAGTTATGATGTTCTACTATGGAATTTCTATTGTTTATATGTATGAATTATTATCATTGTATGATATTATTATTCCTCTTATATTTGTTCATATGCAGAGCATATTAGTATAATTAATTGTATCATAGTGGTAAAAGAGAGATTTTTGTGTGGCATGGCCCATCCTAGGTGTTGGGTACGTTACAAAGCGGTATCAGAGCCCATTTTTCAACACTGAGCATGGATGGGATGAGCTAGTAGAATGTTGAAGTAGAAACTCGTAGAGAATTAATTTCTAGAGTATGTATGAAACTTGTTTATTTAAATTACTGCAATAAAATTAAGAGCAATTTCATGGGTAATGTGAATAATTGAAACTCTTTGTAAATTTTGAAAATAAAAAAATCGAAAAAATTTGGGTATTTTTTCGTACGATGACGTCGGCAAGACGTGGCAACCACGTGTCAACTAGAGTGGTAGAATAAAGACATGTACTTCCATGGTAGTAGGTACATGTTGGACGAGATGATAGTTGGCGGGTGATGTGGAGCCATGTGGCATGTTAAGTGTTAGTGCCACAAAACCATTGTAAGATCTTGGATGTTGGTTAAGCTTTGAGACTTTTCGGACATACTCATGAAAGAAAGGTTACAAGATTATGAGTCTATGAGTCCATGAAGAAGTAGAAAAATGATTAAGTGTTGAGACTTTTCAGACAAACTTATGAAATAAAGGTTACAAGATTATGAGTCTGCGAGTCCATGAGTCCGTGAAAAAGTGGAAAAATGGTTAAGTGTTGAGACTTTTTTGACAAACTTATGAAAGAAAGGTTACAATATTATGAGTCGATGAGTCCGTGAAGAAGTGGAAAAATGGTTAAGTGTTGATACTTTTCAGATGGACTTATGAAATAAAGGTTACAATATTATGAGTCCACGAGTCCGTGAGTCCGTGTAGGAAAAATAAGATAAGTGTTGATGGCCGGTTCATGGAAGGGTCTTGGACATGGAATCTAGATATTCACCGAGAAAATTGATCTGGGAAGTTAATTTCACAAGAAATCAAAAGAAAGAGTTTCGATGCATTATTGGAACAAAATTGTGCATAATTTTCATGAATTTGTTAAATTATTTAGTCTAACAAATATTGTTTCCTACACATTTTGTAGAGTTAACAGAATTTAGATCAAAACAAGATCAAAACAGAGACCAACAAAATGGAATATACACAGAGGACTTACAGCCATGAAGAGGAAGTCAAAGGGTTGTATTTTAGTTTGAGTAACAAAGGTACAAATTCAAATGGACATGGAGAAGGAAATAAGGAAAGCATGAACTTAGTAGAAACCATAAAAAGTTTTCAAAAGTATGTCCATAGTTATGAAGCTGATAATGAGAGGCTTATGAAAGACAAGGAGTAGCAAGAAGGATTCAACATCAATTTAATGCAGAGATTTTATGGAATAGAGAAGAATATGGATAAGGATACCGAGTCAAGTAAATCACAGATTCATAAACATCATGATGAGAGGAGAAGAACAAGAAGTGTTGGCATGAGTCACCATCACTCCCCAAGGCATTCAACTAGGAGAGTACATAATAGTTCAAGTCCATCCCATGTCAAGAAGAATAAGAGGAGGCCTGGAATATATGAGCTACAAGGAGAGATGAATATGATCAAGCCCCCCCACATTTGATGGTGAACACAAGAAGGATAGGATGTAGATACCTAGTTTTTGGGCACAAGGAAGTAATTTGAGTTACATAACTACTCCTCACAAGAAGAAGGAAGAATTTTCATCTATTATCTCAAAGGAAAAACATCAATGTGGTGGGATCAGTTTGTGCAGTTGCAACACATTGATGAGAATAAGGCTACTTGGAGGGATTTCAAGAAGTATTTTCAAAATAAATACTTGACCAAATGATATTATGATAAGAAAATGAAGGATTTATTTGAATTCAAGCTTGGGAGTATGACCAAATATTGGTATGAGAGGATATTTTTAGAGTTGTTGAAATATGCTTCTTTCATCAAGGATGAACAAGTTAAGATTCATAGGTACCTGAGTAGGCTTCCATCTTTTATCAGTAATAAGATACAGTATGATGATCCCAATATACTAGAGGAAACTATAAGGATGGATAAATTCCTTTATGATCAGCATAGAGGAAAACCATCTTTCCAAAGGACGTGGGAAGATAAAAAGAAAAGTATGATGGACCAGAGGAAGAAGGGGATCAAGCCACCATTCTTTAGAAATCATTCTCAGAGACAACCAACCTCTAAAGAACCTAGAATGACATAGGCAATAGGAAAGAGACAAAGGAAACCACCTATTCAATGTTGGGGTTGTGGATGAGATCACGTGTTGAGACATTTCCCTCAAAGAGGTGAAAAAGTGAAGATTGCTTACAATGTAGAACAATCTAAAGAAGTGGAGGATATGGGAAGAAGTGTACTAAGGATCTATGCATCTCTGGATAACAAGAGTTGAGTTTCAGTCACATATGATTGAATTGGAGGGTAAGATCAACAACCAACCCATTGATATTTTAATTGATTCAAGATATAGTCATAGTTATCTAGATCCTAATATGGTGGAAATATTTCAATTGCCAAGAAGAAAACTTGGAAAGCATTGGTTAGTGTAGCTAGTTACATAAGATAAAAGGAAAATTAATGAGATTGTTAAGGAATGTCCAATGGACATGAATGGACTGGGCACAAGAGCATATTTGAATATCATACCTTTGGGCTCATATGATTTCCTCATTGGTATGGATTGGTTGGACAAGAATCATGCTATCCTAGATTGTTTTAATAAGGTATTTACTTGCTTATATGGGGAAGGAAACTTGAGGAAATTTTAGGGAATTCTCAAGGAAGTAACCATCAGAGATGTTTCAGCCATACAACTGAAGAAAAGTTTCAGGAAAGGGTGTCAAATAATTGCAACACATATGGAAGAGACACCTAAATATAAGGTGCCAAGTATTGAAGATTAAGAAGTCCTAAATAAGTTTGAAGATGTATTTAAATAAATATCGGGATTTCCACCCAAGAGAGATATTTATTTCTCCATCAATTTGATGCCTGGAGCAGCCCCAATGTCCAAGACTGCTTACAGGATGATCACTCCCGAACTAAAGGAATTACAAATCAAGCTTGAGGAGATTTTGAACAAGGGGTATATATGCCCAAGTGTGTCACCCTAGGGTGCCCCAATACTGTTTGTGAAAAATAAGGACAATACCTTGAAGATTTGCATTGATTTCAAATAGTTGAACAAGGTAACTGTGAAGAAAAAGAATCCTTTACCAAGGATAGATGACCCTTTTGATCAACTAAAAGATGATAAGATATTCTCTAATATTGATATTAGGTCATACTATCATCATGTAAGAATTAAAGAACAACATATCAACAATACTTCCTTCATAACAAGGTATGGTCATTATGATTTCACAGTGGTGCCATTTGGGTTAACAAATGCACCAGTTGTCTTCATGTGTTTAATGAATGGTATTTTCAGGGACTACTTAGATAAGTTTGACATTATTTTTCTAGATGAAATTATTATAGATTCTAAGTCTGAGGAAGAGCATGGGAAACACTTAAGGTTGGTATTACATTTATTGAGGGGGCATCAGTTGTAAGACAAATGGAGCAAGTGATAATTCTACTAGAAGAAAATTCATTATTTGGGCCATATCATTTCAAAGGAAGGAATAGAAGTGGACCCCATAAGAGATAAATGTCATTCAGGGGTGGCCAACACCAAGGAATGCATATAAGGTGAGATCATTTACGAGACTTTCTGGTTACTACAAAAGTTTCATTGAAGGATTCTCAAAAGATTTCACACCCCATCACTTCCTTGCAAAAGAAGGGTGTGAAGTTTGAGTGGACATCAGATTGTGAAATAAGTTTCCAACACTTGAAACATTTACTGACAATTGCTACAATATTAAAGATTGATGATCCAAATGAAGAATTCATTGTATGCACGATGCATGTAAAGAAGGACTTGGTGGAGTTCTTAGTCAAAATAGGCATGTGGTATGCTATGAATCAAGGAAATTAAAGGAGTATGAAATGCACTATACTACTCATGATTTATAATTGACATCCTTAATGAATTCCTTGAAGATGTGGAGGCACTACCACATGGGGGAAATATTTTAATTAAGGATAGACCATAGTGGTCTAAAATATTTATTTGGACAACCAACTCTAAATGCCAGGAAAATTAGATGGTTGGAACTTCTTAGCGAATATGACTTTGATATTAAGAATATCAAAGGTAAAGAGAACAAGGTGGAAGATGCACACAACATGAGGGTGTATGAGATACATGTTGCAGCCATTAGCATGTACCAATCATATTTAATGACATAATTTTAGAGGCTGCAAATTAGATAATAAATACATCGAGGTAAAGGAAAATTTTCAGCAAGGTAATTTGGAGTAGAAAAGTGAAGAATATAAGTTAGGAAAGGCTGAACTTCTCATGTACAAGGGTATAATTTTGGTGTCAAACTCCCAAGAATTGAAAAATATGATTTAAAATAAATGCATAATGTACCTTATGCTAGACACCCAGGTTATTGGAAAACCATTGCAGCTATCAAGATCCAATATTATTGGCCAGGTATGAAGAAGTAGGTTTCTCATTTTATTGCCAAATTTTTGGAATGTCAAAAGTCAAGGCTGAGCAAAAACACCCAGCTGGTCTACTACAACGATTACCCATTCCTGAGTGGAAATGGGAAGTTATAACAATGGATTTCATCACCAAGTTTCCCAGAACAACCAAGTAGCATGAATCCATCATGGCGGTGGTGGATAAGCTTACTAAAGGTTCTCACTTTATTCTAGTGAAGCTCACTCACAAGACAACCAACGTTGTTGATATTTATATGAGAGAAATTGTTTGAATTCATGGTATACCCAAGAAAATTTTGTTTGACAGAGATCCAAAATTTACATCAAATTTTTGGAAAGGATTATTCAAAGGATTTGGGACCAATCTGAAATTTATCACAGCCTATCATTCTGAGTCAAATAGGAAAACAAAGAGGGTGAATCAAGTGATAAAAGACATGATAAGCATTTATGTGATAGATAAACCATCCAAATGGGAGTATTACTTACATTTAGTGGAGTTTTCTTATAACAATGGGTATAAAGAATCTCTAAAGATGAGCCCATTTAATGCACTTTATGGAAGAAAATGTAACACACTAGTGAGTTGGGACAACCTAGCAGATAGAGCAGTGGTTGGACCAGAATTACTCAGGGAAATGGAACAGAAGGTGTTTGTTGACGATTGAAAATGTCAACTAGTTCCGCCCACAAAGTGTTGATAAAGCGTATTATTATAAAACTAAATAATACTAGTAGGTGGGGACCCCTTGAATAATTGGAGAGAAGATCTGTTCATTTTTTTGATGTTATGATGATGTGCCATAGAATTTTACATGGTTGTTGTTGATGTCATTGATGTGAGTTGATCTTTTGCTATAGCCTGTTATTCATTAATGCTCAATGTTCCCATTGCACCTGCATAATAAACATGTTAGTAAAATTACATGAGGGGCAGTTTTGAAGAAGGCAAAGTATTACAACGAGTGAAAAGGGACTAGTTCTGCAATACTACATGCATAAAATATTTGTTGGTTATTGTTAAACCCTAGATAAAAAGGAACTGGCTATGAAATTGTGTTAAAATACGTTTTACATGCAAATGGTGGAAATTTTGGTGGCACATGGAAGTAATGGTTTGTGATTTTATATAGTCTATATGTATGGTGATTATGCTATGGTTCATATTATGTTGATCACACTATCAGTGATGATTCTATACATGATATCTTATATTGTATAGTGTTCATGCGATTTATTCGATTTATATTGGGAATATGAACATGGGTGGAGTAATAATGTGAATGGTCGAATTGTTATGTGGAACTTGATTTGTGTTATAGTTTAAATTTATTGATGTTCTTGATGCAAGGGTTGATTAATGTTGTTAATGGGGGGCTCGTTGGAATGTACTATGGAGTAAATGAGATATTTGTGGAGGCGATGTGCATTTACTGCACATCACCTTTACCGTTCTCGTTGGCCGCCACCCTAGTTAGACTATTGCTTGATCTTGTTGTTGTGTTCGCACTCCAGATTTTTGGCAGGGTGAAACCGCTTGGCCACCTCTCGTCTTAAGGATTTTGATTAACAGGTATGTCTCTTTAGGCCATTCTTGACTTCACTCTAGTTATGAAATATTTTTGGCTCAGTTGTGTGGGGTTGTGTTTGTTTTGAGTGATGCAATTGTGTGAAATATTGGTTTTAAACGGAAATGGATGGTTCTATCGTAATGGTTTTAAGTTCTTCGAAGTTGTTAGTCTCCCTAGGTGATAGTTCTTTGTTTCCACTGTGTTTTGGTTGAAGGTTTTTTGTTTAAATCATGGCTGGAAGGTTGCCTTCACGATTCTGGGGTTTAACTAGAGCCTTGTCTTCTTGTTTCGACCCTGTCAAGGAACCGTCTCCAATTCACAATTGAATCATAATTCTCCTTGTGCGTACACCTTTGGCCTCGAAGTTTCACTGCAGTTAGTTCCTTTCCTCTTGTGAAGGTTACCGTGCAAACCCTTAACCCTCTAGACTGAAGTTGCATAGGGATACTATCAACCCTGTCAAGTTGTTCTCGATTATTGTGGTCTTTTACTTCAAATGTGGGCTCACCCATTGGTCATATAACAGCCGTGTTGGTATGGTTTTCGTCACTCCCTCTATGATAATAGTATGAACCTTACATTTCCACTGAACTTCTAAATTTCACAGTCACCTACCTGATGTCAAATAACTCAATTGTTTTTAATGGAAGGGCCTCTGCCCATTTCAATTGGATGCATGGGTATACACAACTACCTCAGCTTGTTCAATTGATTGATTTTATTTTTTTTACCACAGCGGTGAATTTTTGGTTCATGTACAATCGCTAGTTTTTCACTTATGGTGATTTGGTCGATGGTTGAAATTAGTCATGAATGCTTAGGGTTGCTCACACAGGTTGTGTCTGTGTATGGTTAATTTCAAATTAAACATGAGGCATGATAACTATGGTTTCCCTGGAGCTGAAAGATAATCGAACTGGATAACTTTAGAAGGCATATCCACGTCATCCTTGTGTTGTTGGTTGAATAAGCCTGAGTACACATGGCTTAATTGAATCAAGGTGTGACTTAATGAACCAACCATTTATTAATAAGCACATTCTCAATGTGATATGTTGAGTTATTTTCATGACTATGTGTTTTTTGCAATAAGTGGAAATGTAGCATTGTGAAGTTGGTTAGTTTTGCTCTCTATGTAGTATGGATAGTTTGTTTTTATAATCAATGATACCCTCAAAGTTTTAAGCATGTTATTTATTGAAATTGACCACTGTTGATGACAGTCGCATTTGATATTTGTCTTGGCTTTTAAGTCACATTGAGTTTTTTTGTTTATAGTGGTATGGTTACGTTGCCTTGGAAATTTACTCCTGCATAGCCTATGTCTAAATGGTGCCTATTGGTTGTATAGTCAATTGTCATTTCAGGCGTGGCATGTGAAGTTTTGATTATTTTGATCTTTATATATATATATATATATATGGGAATGAATATCATTACAGATCTTGATTGGCTCTATTAAAGAAATAGTGAATTCATTATTATTTTGGAAACACTACTTTTAAATGTAGATGTGGATTGGGGAAATGTATGGCAATGGTGGAGGTTAATGATTACAAATTGGAAATGAGTGTTGTTGTTGACTGTTATAAAATGCAGAATGTGTGAATAAAGAGAATAGAACCTCTTACAAATTGTGTGAATTACTTTTGTTTTGTAATGGCACTATGTCGTATATTAATGGACAGTGAAATTAGGCAAATACAAAGGAATTATAACTTAGTCATCTGATTCTTGGTTGATGCATATTTTTCTTACTTCAAAATATGTTATGGTTTGCTTGATTAATCTCATGAACAATAAACATTTTTTCCCCTCTCATTATCTCATTTTCCACTAATTACAACCCCCTCGCATATCCCATATTCATTTTGTTCACTCCTTGTTCTGATATTGATTACAACCAAGAAAATTTATGTGTTAAATGGATGAAGTGGCAGTATCTTGAGTGGATTGCAGTAAGGTTTATTGGGTGATTTACAATTGATTGTTGTTTTCATTGAGCGGTGATCATTTCTTCTCCCCATTCATTATATCATATTTTCGCTCAATACAAACCCCTCACGTATCCCAGACCATTGTTTTACCCCCCCTGCTCATTGATTAATGTTAGAAAAAATTATATGGATTGGATTGCATGAGCCTGATACATTCTGAGCCAAATATATTTCATATTTTTAAGGATTTTTCAGGCATGGTTATTTTAAATACTATTTGCTAATCATTAACATATGCAGGATGAGTTTTTTTAGTCGGGGAATCCATTTTCGAGGAAACAGAGGTAGAGGTAACTAGAACCGAGGCCCAAGAAGGCCCAGGTTCTCTATACATTTTGATGTTGATTCATAAGATCTTGGCCAATTGTTTCATGCTAGATTCTTTAATTGGATTGGGCAGGGAATAGTCCAACCTAGGCCTGAAAGGCCTCCTTTCCAATCCCCTCAAGCCCCGGGCATCCATGTGCCTCCTCATGTCTCTTTACAGCCTGAAGTCTCTGAAAATGATGGGTGGCAGGAGATTGTTCACCCAACAGTCTCCCAACACCGTGGCTGACCCAACTTGACTTTGCATGCTCCTCGACCTTTGAACCCCATTTTCCAAGCTACCCCTAACCACTCACCAGTGCAATCCTCCCATGCCAGCAAGAAATTGAAGAATGAAGCCCACCATGCATTTGATAAATGAAAAACTAATACTGCCCCTTCCTCACCCTCTGATGACTCCTACAAATCCATGTCTTCAGGGATGCATTTGAGGTACAATTGTTCCCATGTGATCGGTGATATAAAGCCTAAAGGCTCTGCCCAGTCCAAGGAAAATTTAGGAAAATCAAGAGGTGACAACAACAACCAAAGAAGGGTTGCATCACAGACTGGAAAATATGGTTTTTGATTTTTATGGTATTTATTGTTTTATGAAGGTGGACTTCATGGATTTTGGACAACATGTTTTATTATGGATATATGAGTATTATTTTGAAATATTTTCAAATTTCATGAGCTAAAATTGCCAAAAGTAAATGTGTTTGAGGGGAGGCACAAGGGGTGTGGTTGCTTAAATAATGGATTATGTGATGATGGTT
>JASDQU010505268.1:21094-32284 GCA_032191745.1 Picea mariana | reverse complement strand
CGTTAAGGTTGTGTGGTGTTGCCTAGTTGCTTTGTGCCAGTTGTCAGTTGCAGTTTCCAGTTACCAGTTGTGCCAGTTCTGTGGTGTGCTATCTTGCTCTAGTGATGCATCTATCTTGTGCCATTTCTATGGTGTTGCTTAGTTGTCTACCCTCACTAGGGTTTGAAAATAAGAAGAGATAAGTATTTGTTATTAGGGTTTCTTGATTATTGGTTTTCTCTTGTGAATAGAGCTTGTTCATGGTTGTATTGGGATATTAGAAAGATTATCTCTAAGAAAAGTTGGATGGGTTTTTTCCCGAGTTTGGGGTTTTCCCAGGATAAATCTTTGTGTATTTTTGTGCTTGTTTATATTTTCCTTATATATTTCAGTATGTGGTTATTGAATGTTAAAATAAGATTAAAATGCTATGGTAAATATAATGCTAACAATATTTTATGAAAATCTAACACATAATCCCTATTCAAGATGGAAGAGAAAGTGTACATAAAGCCATACCAAGGTGAGATCGATGCATTAAAAATGAATTATTGGTTGAAATAACTAGAAGTTTATTTTATCATTCACCATATAGATGAAGGGTATAAGATTTCATTTGCTAGATTGGAGTTTGAGGGCCATGCTTTAACTTGGTGGGAAATCCACAAAGAAACACTTAGGCTGGAGGGTGATCCACTAGTAACTAGGTGGGAGGTCTTCAAAACCCTCATCAAGTCCCAATTATATCCTATCAGGTATGTAGAGGACCAATGGATCCAATGACACTACTTTAAGTAGATGCAGGGGTAGAATGTACAAGAGTACACCATTGAGTTCATAAAGATGGCCATCATGCTAGGTATCTCTCCCAAGAACCCATATGTACTCTTCAAGTATCTGGGGGGTTTATATTGACCTGTAAACTATCGTGGATATTCCACTAGAACAATTCGTCACAACAGATCTAATAAAATACTGGAATCTTTACTATTAAGGTTATTTTTCCTTTAGATCTCCAAAATATTTAGTTATTAATTTTCTGCTTATGCATGAAATAGATAAAATTTGAAAATAGAGAACATAAAATAAATACACACACCATCCACAAATAAACACAAGATATGATCTAGGAAACCTAACACGGGAGAAAACCTAGCTACAAGGCGAGGCTGTTATGCTCTCTTTTCTCTCGTATAGAAATGATGCAAGTACAAAGAAGAGGCACTCTCCGTGGAGTTTCCTTTGACTTGTGGCCTGTATGGCTGCTACATAATCTCTCCTCCTCTATTATGCTCACATAATACCACTCTTAGATGTTTTTCTCAGCTATGGAATGAGATACAATGCAAAATAATGGAACCCCTTCTCCTCCTAGTGGCCCGATATTTAACATAGCCTGATAGGCATCTAGGGATAGGTTTTTGACTTCCTCAACCCTCAATCATGGTAGGGTTTTGAAATTTCCATAATATTCTTGAAATGCATCATGTTTCTATCCCCATATGCATGAGTAACGGGGGCTGGTGTGGCATCCTCTCGTACCATGGTGGTCAACAAAGTAGGTCAACTTGTGAGAGGCATAACTTTTGCATATGAGCTTCAATTGATATGATTTTCACATTGTTGGAAAGGTATTGATGTGTAGAATATCTTCATGGGGTCCAAGCTATGATGGGAAAGGTTTAACCCCCTAAAATTGCATTTGATGCCTCAAAATGGTCCCGAAAGGTTCTAGACCCCAATTTTCCAAACATGGTCCTGCAAGATGATTCCTCCAATTTTTCGCACTCTAAAAGGGTCAAGATAGATGGAAAACAATATAATGATCCAATCAAGATCATACATCCCCATTTATGGAGGCTTTTTGTCCCCAAAATATTTATTAAATAAGGCGAGGAAAAGTTTCCTCTATCTTCTCCCTGGAGTACCACTTTGCTTTTCCTGGAAGTTGTCCTTTCAACCCAATCTACCAAATGTCATGTTGCCCCTGTCTTGTAATTCTAGACCTCTTCTACAAAATGGTGTCCTCTGTTAACTTTCTTGAGCATATGGTGCTAAGTCCTGTATGGAAGGTATGTCTCGCTCCACCTCTTGTTCCAACATGGAAGGATCATAGAGTTTGAGATTCGCCACATTCACTAATGAGTAAATGTGCATGTATGGGGGTATACTGAGTTTGTAGGCATTATCTCCCACCTTTTCCAATGCCTCACAAGGACCATACCTCAGAGACTTGATCTTTTTACTAGGACACCATATCCTTTCCTTATTTAGTTTTAACCATACTTTGTCTCCCACTGTAAATGTTCTCTATGTTCTGTGTTGGTCATGTCTAGCCTTGTACTTTTCCTGTGACTTATTTAGTGTCTCTTGTACTTGCAAATGGATTTTCCTGATCTTCTCAACATTTTTTTATGATTTTAATGGATCTCATTTGAGGTCCTCCCTCACTCCTCCTTTTTGTCCATATACAACATCTAAGGGTGATGGTGGCAAATACCCAAAGCAAGTTTCAAAAGGTAACTTAACAGTAGAAGTGTGGATTGCTATGTTATAAGAATTTTGTATATAGATTAGGTTTCCATCCCAGATCTTCAGATGCTTCTGATTGTAACCCCTCAAAAGCTGCACCAAATTCATGTTGACTACTTTTTTTTTTTCATTTGTCTGTGGATGGAATGATGTAGACCACTTCAACTTAGTGTCCATATTCTCCCACAATGCAGTCCAAAATGCACTGAGAATTTTGGTATCCCTATTTGAGATGATGCTTGATGGTATCCCAAATTGCACCCAAACCTGTTCAAAGAACACTTTTTTTCTTCCTATCCCTTGATGGGTTTTTTATAAGGCATGTGAATGCACATTTTGTTGAACCTGTTAACTACCACAATTAAATAGTCATGTCCATTCCTGGTTGTTGGTAAACCTCCCACAAAATCCATGGAAATACGTTCCCAAGGTCGAGTGGGTATAGTTAAGGGATGGTATAGAGCTTGTTTCTTGTTACTGGGATTGTTGGTACAAAAAATTATAAATCCTCTAATATACCATGCTACATCTTCTTGCATTTTGGGCTAGTACACATACCTCCGTAAATTGGAAACTGTCTTTCCAACACTAAAATGTCCTGCAACCTTGGAGGTGTGAGCCTCTATGATTAGTTGCAGTCGTTCAAATTTAGGGACACAAATATTGTCAAGCTTGTAGAGTAAAGAATTATGGGAATGATAGTTAGCCTTGCCATCACCTTCTTCTATACTAATTTGGCCCTGTAGATGATAAAACACCTCCTTGAAGTCCTCATCTTCTATGTATACCTATTTGTATGCATAATGGGTAAAAGGTTCAATGTGTATCAGAGTTCCCATGAATATAATCTTGGATGTGGGTGGCCATGAAAGCATGTCTACGAACTTATTTTTTCTACCCTTCTTATACTTGATGACTAGATGAAATTTTTGTGAAAATCCCATCCACTTGTAAGGCTTGGTTTGTTGTATCTTACTCTGGGCCTGCAAATACTATAGTGGTTGGTGATATGTGTGGATGATGGTCTCCTTTCCCATCATATATTTCTTCCACTTTTTGATAGATTGTACCAAGACGTATAACTCCTTGTCATAGGTAGGGTAGTTTAGAACCGCCCCATGAAATACTTCAAAATGATAGTAGATGGGCCTTCCTCCCTACATTAGTACTGCTCCCATGGCATACCCACTTTCATTTATCTCCACTTTGAAGGGATTCTGCAAGTTTGGTAGTGCGAGAATTGGTTTTTGACTGATATTTCTTTTCATCTCATCAAAGGCCTTCTACTAATTCTTCCCCCACTGAAAACTCTTACCACTGGCTGTTATGGCGTGGAGTGGTGCATCTACTGCTGAAAATGAAGCTATGAACTTCTGCAAGTATTTTTCTGCCCCAACAAAACTCCTAACTTCAGTGACATTTGTAGGAATTGGCCATTTCATGATGGCCTCCATCTTTGCAAGTTCTATATTGAGCTCCCTTCCACCAATCACATAACCCAAATACACCAAATATTATTGAGAAAACTCGCATTTATTTAGATTGGCCAGTAGATAGTGCTTTTTCAGAGTCTCTAACACCTGCATAAGATGTGATATGTGCTCCTCCCAGGTAGCACTATAAACTAGTATATCATCCAAATAGATACTAACAAATGAATCTAGATAAGGGCGTAGAACATCATTCATTAGTCTCATAAATGTAGTCAGTGCGTTGCATAAACCAAATGACATAACCAATCACTCATATACAAAAAATTCTTTGTATTGAAGGTAGTCTTCCAATTATCTTCTTCTTTGACTTGTACCTGGTGATATCATGATTTCAAATCCATCTTAGTGAAGTACTTGGTATGCTACAACTAGTCCAACAAATCATCAATCCTAGGAAGAGGACACCGATTCTTCAGTGTAATCTTGTTCAATTCCCTGTAATCGATACACATTTTCCAAGTCCCATTCTCCTTGGGAATTATTATTATGGGTGACCCRTAAGGTGAGGTACTTGGTCAAATCACACCCTACTTCAACAATTGTTTCAATTGATTCTTCACTTCATTCAATTCTAGAACGAAATRTCTATACAACCCAATATTCAGTAAGGGGGGGTATGGAAATAATTGGATTTCATGCCCCACTTCCCTCTTAGGTGGTATCCCTTTAGGSTCTCGAAATACTCCTCTATATTCCTATATAAACTCCTCCAACTGATGTTTCTTCTCTTTAGTACACCCCTCTAGGGAYTCSTTTACTCTCATTGACYCGTCATCAAGTTGATTTTCTWTTAATAAAAGAAAAACATATTTCTTACTAGAACTATTCAACTTCTTGGCTTGGTTGGCACTTACCAGTGAGATATTTGACTTTCCTTTATGCATTTTAATGATGTAGGACTTCCCATCCTTGATCAGTCAATATTGGTTATCTCTCCACATGAAGATTGCATCCCTCATATGCATGTAGGGGATTCCAAACACTACTCCACATACATCAAAGGGTACTACATACAATTCCACTTCATCATAAAACTAGCAATTGCAGCAAATTTAATCTTACATTGTTTCATTACCTTTATCTTTGCATCCTTGTTTACCCAACCCAATGGATAGGGGCTAGGATGATTGTGAACCTTCAATCCAAGCTTGATAACCAGATCCATTGTTGGGTATGTGTTGTATTCTTTGCAAGATTAGTCCCATGTATTGTACATTGATATGGGAGCCTCAGGGGGTGTGGGGGCGGGACGTGGGCAATAGCCCCCGAGAAAAAAATTGTTTGGGTTTTTTTTTTGTTCTCTTTTGGTGTTGTTTCGACACATGGTTTTTGTCGATGGTTTTCTAATTCCGGTTAAGGAATTAGGGTTGTTGACTAATACGTGTTAATGGATTAGGGGTTTGGATGACGCAAGATCCTATATGTATATTATATTGTAAACAATGAGTATGATGAATAGAAGATTAGAGGTGCAACTCTAAATAGGTTGTTGGTTTTTCCGGTTTGGGTTTCCAGGGTAAAATTTATGTGTAATGTGTGTGTGTGCCATTGTTTCTTTTATGTTTTTAATGAGAATTCGTTTGTTGTAAATAATTGTACAAGGTTAAAATCTACATTTGGTATCAGATAAATTATTGGCTTCAAGGGGAAACCTTTCTGGTCATGGGTTTGGCTAGGGTTTGTGAGAAGCCTTGTTACAATGGGAGATATGTGGTATTGATTTTAAAAGTGAAAATAAATGATGAGTAGTTCAAAAATTGAGATCGAGAAATTTAATGGGAAAAGTTTTGAGTTGTGGAAGCTCAATATAGAAGATATGTTTGTAGAAAAAGATCAGTGGATTGTGGTGGATCCAGGTAGTTCACCTACAGGAATGTCAGTAGAAGATTGGAAAAAGTTGGATCAGAAGGAAAAGAGCACAATCTGGGTGTCTCTTGGATTTAGTATTACTGAATGTGTCAGGGGAAGATACAACCAATGCATTATGGGATAAGTTGGGGACTTTGTATCAATCTAAGTCCCTAGTAAACAAATAGTTCCTGCGGAAGAAGTTGTATAACCCAAGGATGAAAGATGGAGACTTGGTGAGAGAGCATTTGAACGCCTTCAATATTGTGGTAACTCAAATATTATCCGTTGATATTAATATTTATGATGAAGAAAAGTGTATTAGTTTATTGTTCTCTTTACCAGACTTGTGGGATAGTATGGTTGTGGCCATAGGTAGTAATACAACTACTTTAAGTTTCGATGATGTGGTCTCATCCTTGTTGTTGGAGGAGATGATTTGGAAGAACATGGAAGGATAGAGAACATATGCATTATTTTCAAGAGGACGCTCCTAGGAAAGAAACGGATCTAAGTCCTCAAGTGGGAGATCGAAATCTAAGGGAAGATACAAATCTTCCAAAATTTTTGTAAAGGTATGTCGGGGATGTGGAAAAGAAGGGCACTACAAGAAGCAATGTATATCCAAAAGTATTGAGAGAGGGAAGGGATTTGAAGATGCTCCTTATACAAAATAAAAAACCTCCAAGGAAGAAGGAGGGGATGTGTACTTGGCTTCTTCAGGCACACATGCATATCATGAGGCATGGTTGGTTGACGTAGGTGAATCCTTTCATATGACTCCTCACAGGGAGTGGTTTTGCGAGTATGAAAGAAATGATGGAGGTGATGAATCGACAACCAAAATCATAGGATGAGGAAAATTCAAGTTGAAGATCATGGATGAAAGTATTATAACACTCCCTGGTGTTCTACACATCCCAGGATTGGCCATAAATTTGATTTATGTAAGCAAAATGGATGATGCAAGGGTAAAAACAGTGTTTGAGAAAGAAACCTACAGGATGGTTCAAGGAACAATGGTTTTGTTGAAGGGAGTTTGGTATGGAACTTTGTATAAGTGCCAACGAATAACTATTAGTGATGTGTGTAATATTTCCATTGTTTCTGAGAGAGCTGAAAAAGAAAAAAAATCCTACAGTCTTTGGAGAAAATACTATGTTGTGGGATCAAAGACTAGGGCATATTGGAGAGAAGGGCCTTCGACTACTACATGGTAAAGGTATGGTTGAAGGTGTGTCTAACTGCTCTCTAGATTTTTATTTCTGTGAACATTGTGTATATGGGAAGAAAAATTAGGTAAGATTCCCCTCTGGTGTAGAGGGAAGAGGGAATTTTATAGTTGGTACAAAGTGATGTGTTTGGACCTATGTCGATTACATCATTGGGAAAATATTTGTACTATGTCTCATTTATAGATGAATTCTTGAGGAATGCATGGATATATTTCCTTAGGAATAAATATGAATTCTATGACAGGTTTAAATATTTTAAGTCTATTGTGGAGAATCAAATAGAGAAAATAATTATGGTGTTAAGGGCAGATAATGGTGGAGAGTTCTGTGGAAATGAGGTGTATATGGAGTAGTCTTCTTCCTTTCTAAGGACGTATAATGGTGGAGAGTTTTGCGGAAATGAATTCAAAGAATTCTACAAGAAGTGCGGTATAGAAAGGAAGAAGACTACTCCATATACCCCTCAATTGAATGAAGTTGCAAAAAGGATGAACTAGAGGCTGATGGAAAAAGCAAGGTGCATGCTCAGTGGTGCTAGGTTAGGACATGAATTCTGGGTAGAGGCAGTGAGTAATACATGTTACCTGGTTAATTGGTCACCCTCATCAGCACTAGATGACAAGACTCCAAACAAGGTATGGACTGGTAAAAAACCTTTTTTCACATATCGCAGGGTATTTGGATGTGATGCCTATGTTCATGTTCCAAAGTGTGAACATGAGTAAGCTAGATAAAAAGAATGAAAAGAATATCTTTATTGGGTATAAAGATGGTCTGGAAGGTTATAAGATTTGGAACCCATAAACTAAGAAGGTAGTGTATAGACGAGATGTGGTGTTTAGAGAAATAAAAGATGTTGTCAAATAGGAAGTCCTACCAAAGAAGGAAGAACCACAGAAAATTGAGTTTGAGTTGAAGGATGATGAATCAAAATCTACAGAAAAAAAGAATAATAATAAGAAGATCCTCATAATCCAGTATTGAGGAGATCATTTCGGGAAAAAAGGAAATAGAAAAGGTGCACTCCACTTGATTTCCATTCAAATTATGTTGTGTTTATTACTGAAGATGATCCCAGAACTTTTATGGAGGCAATGGATTTAGAGGACGGAAAACTTTGGAAAAAGGCCATGAAATGGAAACCTTGGACAAGAGTGAGGCTTGGGATATAGTGGAGTTTCCAACTAGAAGAAAGGCCATTGGCAACAAATGGGTGTTTAAGAATAAGTTGAATGCAGAAGACAAAGTGGAGAGAAAAAAATCTCGGTTAGTAGAAAAAGGTTATTCCCAGATAGAGGGAATTGAATTTGGTGAGATTTTTTCTCCTATTGCCAAGTTAACTTCAATTATATTTCTTTTATATATTATTGTAGCTTAAGATTTTGAAGTAGAACAGATGGATGTAAAGACAACATTCCTATGTGGGGATATGGAAGAATAAATCTACATGAAACAACCAGAAGGCTTTGCAGTGAAGGAAAAGAAGGCACTGGTATGTGAGATGAAAAAGTCCCTGTATGGGTTAATGTAATCACCAAGGATGTGGTATAAAAAAAATTATACTTATATGTTGGGACTTGGATTCACAAGGAGAAAAGCATATCACTTCATGTATTTCAAATTAATTGGTGATCGTATTATTTTTTTGGCCTTGTATGTGGATGATATGTTGCTGATAGGAAACAACATAGAGATTATCTAGGATGTGAAAACTTAGTTGTCCTCTAAATTTGACATGAAGGATCTTGGTGCTACAAATTTCATTTTGGGCATGGAAATAAAAAGTGATTGGGAAAACAAGAAACTTTGGTTAAGTCATAGGAAATATGTCGAAAAAATATTGCAAAGGTTTAATATGAAGGAATATAAATCGGTCAAGGTTCATGTTGTTGTAGGTGTAAAGTTATTTGTTGATCAGTGTCCCAAGACACATGAAGAGGAAGAGGACAAGTCCCATATTGCATATGCAAGTGCAGTTGGACATTTTATGTATGAAATGGTCTGTACTAGACCATACATTGCACATGAAGTGGGAGTTTTGAGCAGGTATATGTCAAAACCAAGGAAGGAGCATTGCACAACAATAAAGAGGGTTTTTCAAGTATTTGTGTGGCCCTACCAGTTATGGATTGTGCTACCAAGGAAGACCAGGATTGGACACAGTGTTGGGCATACATGGCTTTGTGTATGCATACTGGGTTGGAGATATGGATTGTAGAATATATACAAATGGGTATATGTTTAACCTGTTTGGAGGAACAATCAGTTGGATGAGAAAAAGACAGTCTGTAGTGACACTCTCAACTACAAAAGTTGGATCCATGGAAACCACTCATGGAAGAAAGAAAGAAATATGGTTACACAAATTGTGTTTAAGTATTAGGTTTGTATAGCAAGCTATAATGATAGATTTTGAAATTCAAAATGTAATCTTCCTGGAGAAGAACCCGACTTATCATTCAAAGACAAAGCATATTGATGTTCATAATAACTTTGTGAGAGACATGGTTAAAGACAAGAAGGTGTTGTTTATAATGGTGGAAACTTTGGAGAATGTTGCAGATTCATTAACAAAATATGTGAGCGCTGATAAGTTCTCTTGGTGTAGATGATCTATGGGCATTTTTTCCCCTTGATTGTTGACTATGTAATACTGCAACCCCATGTATGCAAAGAAAGCAACAACTGGGAGAATGTTGGGTATGCATTATATTGTTTGAAAGATTGGTCTCGTGTATTGTACACTGATATGGAGCCTTGGGGGGTAGGGGGGGATTTTCCATCCCCCCTCCAACCCTATAAGGGGGTTCGGGGGTGGTAGGCCCCGAAAAAAAATTTGGCAATTTTTTGCTTTTGGTTTTGGCGTTGTTTTGGCACATGTAATTTTGGTTAGAGAATTAGGGTTGTTGACTAATATGTGTCAACGGATTAGGGGTTTCTATGCTTTGATATCCTATACGTATATTGTATTGTAAAAAATGAAGATGATGAATAGAAGATTAGAGGTGCGACTCTAAATAGGTTGCTAGTTTTTACGGTTTGGGTTTCCAGGGTAAAATATCTGTGTAATGTGTGTGTGTGCGTGTGTGCGTGTGCCATTGTATCTTTTCTATTTTTATTGATAATATGTTTGTAGTAAACAATTGTACAAAGTTTAAATCTACATCCACTTCTATGAGATTATCCTATGAACCAGAGTCAAACAAAGAATCTATATTGGTCTTCTTGACCTGAATCTTGATGTGGAAGAGCTTGGTCACCTCGTTCTCTTCCTGGTGATGAAGGATACTTAGAGTCACATCCTTTTACATAGATGTACAAACAATATTTCCATCCATATCTGAGCTACTTTCAACACGATTGCTTGAATATGTGGCTAGAAGGTTCTTTTTCTATCCATCCTTCTTGCGGTTCTTCGGGTTCATCTTTGGATGTAGTTTCCAACATTTTTCCTTGGTATGGCCATCAATGTTGCAATGATTGAAATGGTTTCTAGGATCTTTACATTGAGATGTAGTGGTTGTTGTATTCTTATATTTCCCCCCTTTTCACTTCTTCTTCCCCTCCTTAGAAGGTTCTCAATGATTTTTCTGCTTCAAACCATTTCGAAGCCCCTTCTTTTGGCCTATGTTTTCCAGGTATTTTGTATGACAACATGCCTCATCCATTTTCCTTGGCTTGACGAGCATCACCTAATTTCGTAGATGACCGAGTAAACCCCCCAGATACTTGAGGAGTACATCTGGGTTATTGGGAGAGATACCCAATATGATGGCAATGTTTCTAAACTCAGTGATGTACTCCTGTACACTCTGTCCCTTCCTCTACCTAAAGTAGTGCCACCAGATCCATTGATCCTTTACATACCTGATAGGGTAGAATTATGACTTGATGAAGGTTTTGAAGTCCTCCCACCTAGTTACTAGTAGATCACCCACCAGCCTAAGTGTTTCTGTGTGGCTTTCCCACAAGGTTAAAGCATGGTCCTCTAACTTCAATCTAGAAAATGAAATCTTTTTCCCTTCATCTATATGGTGAATGCTAAAATAAACTTCTAGTTGATGCAAGTAATGATTCAATTTTAATGCATCGATCCCACCTTG
>JASDQU010505267.1:12877-34023 GCA_032191745.1 Picea mariana | reverse complement strand
TGGAGTTTCAAACTTCATTTCTTTCCTAAAATATCATTTAATTAAAGTTTTAAAAATAAATTCCTAAAAGTTCCTCTCCATACAAGTGTCCCCCATCCCCTACATTCCTCCATAAATTAACTTCTTTAATTAATTAATTATCTTTATTTCCCTCACCCACCTAGAGTTACTCCTAGAATCACTCCTAGGAGTCCCCAAATTCTCTTACAGGTTTTAATAACTTTCCCTTTTATTAAATTGCTTATTTTAGTTAAAATTAGAAAGCTCTTAAATGGTATATGCTTTACTAAGTTGACCTTCCGCGCTTTCGCTTATGTTCCCCTTTTTCCCTTTTTAAGTTTACCTATTTTCCTAGTTTCCTAAAATTTTAGATTTTCCCTCTTTCCCCTTTTTAATTAGAACTCAAAAAGGCATGTGTGGAATTTAACCCTTTTTCCCTTTTATCTTTTATTTAATATAATTTAAATTATCAAAAATAATAACACAACTATTTCCCTTTTTAAATTTTATTTCAACAGATTTTTTTTTTATGAATAAATTAAATTTTTTACTCCCTTCATGTTACAAGATTTAACGAAGATCATAATTATCATTTATGTTGTTTTTGTTTTTATTATTATTATTATTATTATTATTATTATTATTTTATTTTTTTTATTTTTTTATAGATAGACAAAATTTTACCACTAGCGTAATTTAGACTTAGACCTTAAATTTTTGCACTGGGTAACTTTTAATTAGGGAATTCATTTTAAAAATGCTTAACACGTTATTCGTCCTAAGGCCATCTAGGTTCATTCCTCTATCATCAACAATGTGACGCGCCCTTCAGGACGCACTAGGTGCTCCAAGGGTGCCACTTGCCTCATTTGTTCCCTTGCACGACGTGCCCTTCAGGATGCACTACGTGCTCCAAGTGTGCCACTCGCCTCTTGACTGACTTGGTAGACATAAAAAATCCCTGGAGTCAAAACTTCGCCAGGTGAAATTGTGGGAGACAAAGGGCCTTTAAGGAATAAGGCCCTCGCCTTATTGCGCACCCCTTAGAATCATCGTGAGCGACTGTCACAGTCTTCCCTCACAACATCGTGGGTCCTCTCGAACTAGGTAATAGTTAACCTACAGTTCGAGCCACGGCGGGACTGCTAGTAGGCTGTGGCAGGGCTTTTGTCCACACCTCTCCCTCAACATCTTTGGTAGTTGTGCATGACCCCTTTACTCCACATGTGAGTCTGGTCGTCAAGCTATTGTCAGCCTGCATCATCAACAAATCATGTCAGAATATATCCATGTCATATCATCTAATCAGATGCACTAATATCATAGTAAAAACAATCCAACCCCAATGGTACACTCCTTGACTCGATCTAGAGTCCAAGGGGTTCCATCGATGCCTCTGCATCCTCGAGGTCCAAAATCCTGCACACTCAGTAAAATCGAGTCAATAGCACCTGTCTATGTCAAAGCGGTAAAACAACATGTCATCAACCCATAACGCCTCATAATCAAAATCAAAAGTTTTAATAGCATAAAAATCTGGATCACTTGCGAGCAAGTGTCCTCAAAGAATAAGTTCGCTCAGTGCGCTAGAGTGGGATGTTACATACACCCCCTCTTGGTCTAAACTTCATCCTGAAGTTTCATAGTATATATGCCGAAATAAGGTGTATCACAGTATCATATGTCTATCTATCAAACAAAAATGGAAATTGCTAGCGCATATCATATGCGTCTTCCCAGGTCACCGAGTGTGGACTATAATTGTCCCAATGGACCTTGACTTGATCTATCGTTCGACGTCGTAGCTGACGAATGTGATGATCCAAGATGCGGATCAGCTCAACTGTGAGCGCCCCCTCATCCGATACCTGTAAGGAGATCATGTCAATAACATGTGTAGGATCACTAATATAATGTCTCAAAATAGATACGTGAAAAACATCATGCATACGCCTCAAAGAATCTGGCAAGGCTAGTCGATAGGCCACGGGCCCCTTTCTCTCCACAATCTCAAAAGGTCCCACGAAACTAGGATAAATTTTAACTCCCTTTCCAAACTTGATTGAACTCTTATGTGGTTTAACCCACAAGAAGACTCTATCGTGGACCTCGTAACTACGGTCGACACGGTACACATCGGCATAACTCTTCTATCGATCCTATGCTTCTTTAATCCTTTGCCTTATTGTTTTCATTTTCTCTTCCATTTCCTGCATCGCTTTTGGTCCCACCAGGTCCTTATCCTCAAGCCGATCCCAACTCAAAGGCATTTGACATGGTCACCCATAAAGAAACTCGAAAGGCTCCATCTTAATGGTTCTCTGATAACTGTTGCTGTAAGCGAACTCCACTAGTGGCAAGAATTCTTCCCAACGCTTTTGTTGGTCTATCACGTACATGTGCAACATGTCCTCCAAGGTCTAGTTCGTTCGTTCGGTCTTCCCATCAGTCTCCGAGTGATATGCATTACTAAAGTTAAGTTGGGTTCCCAAGGCCTCTTGGAAACTCCTCCAAAATCATCCAGTAAACACCGATCCTCCATCGGATATAATCCTTTTAGGCACGACATGCAACCTCACAATCTCACTGATGAAAACTCTAGCTATGTCAGGTGCCTGATACATCATACACATAGGAATAAAGTGAGCACTCTTCATTAGAGTGTCTACTACTGAAATCAAGTCATGTCTCCTTGCCGTCAGTAGCAATCCAACAATAAAATCCATCGAAATAACCTCCCATTTCGATTCTGGAATAGCGTGTGGTTGTATTAATCATGTTGGGTGTCTATATTCAACTTTCACCTGTTGACAACAACACCGATACTAAAGGTCTCGGACATGGGTGTCTATGTTCAACCTTTACCTGCTGGCAATGGTTAGGACCTCCAGGACACATAAGCAATGCTCAAGCCCAGGTTCCCATCAATTTTGACCATTTAAGGTCTCAGGGCTGGCGACTGTTCTGAGGAACAAGGAGGTGTCTACATCCCACCCAACACAAGAATACCAAGCCTACTAAGCTAAGGACAATCATCCTAATGACCCCATGCACCCAAAACAATTACACAAGTAACTAGAATCTCTTATAGTGAGAAAACCAAGCACATTAAATGTTTACAAAACCAAGTACAAACATTAATTAAAAATGAACATCAACAACCTCAACGGAAAGCGCAAGCTAAAAATGACTTCACCAATATCCCGACCAATCATCGAGTCAAGCTAGTCAATAATTAAAGTTTGTTTTAATCATATATTACAAGCCCAACTTAGCATGTCTAAAATGCAAAATGACATTAAGGTACCATCTAAATTAGCCTTAAAACAAATTCATTGCGCAATTTTAAATTACAAAGTGTCATCAAGGTACCATCTAATTCAACATTAAATGGACATCACAAAGCAAGTCTGAACTTCGATTGGATTAATAATTAAAAATATAATTAATCATTAATTATAATCTAACTAGCTTGTCTAAATTATAAACTAGCCATTCATTAACAATCAAATAGACATTAGATACAACCAATTTAGTAATTTTAAATACCATGTCCATCATCACATCTAATTGTCTAATCTAATTTAACCCATATTAGAGCCCTAAACTATAACTACCATCTAAATTAACATTAATGCAAATAAATGGAACAAGTCTGAAATAAATTATCAACAAATATTGGAACAATTATAAATTAACCATAACATGGCATTTAGGGATCTGTTACCCCCACAGACCTTAAGCATGGATAACTTAATTCATTGCTGTCATTCCTGACAGGCTCAGCGTTGTCCAAGGGCTAGGTAAATGGCAGTGACTTGCAACCAATGGTTAATCGTTGGCTAAGACAAGGGTAAGTTATTGTTTGTAAAAATAATTGTATCACTACTAAAGGGGGTAAAACTCAATGCTAAAGAATTTCAACACCCTCCTGTGATGATTCGCTATAATCAATATCTCTGGTTGGAATTCAATTAAAATTTGAAGGGATTAGATTCTCCCTCATTGGGAAATGACACCACCTGATTGTAGATTCTTAGATGGTGTCTATTGCACACTGAAAAAAAAAGGGGGCAACAAAACCATTCACAATACTTCGCACAGCCCAGAACATCGAGAGAAGAGATCATCCCAAGTGCATACCATAGTAGACTGTATAGTATTGTTTGTGGTCCCAGTAATAGATAGCAGTTGGAACGTCGCACATAGAGACTGGGAGGCCCTTATTCCTAAATCAAACTTAGTTGAGATCAGAGTTGAGGTCAAATAGGGAGGACATAAGATAAACTAGAAGTCAAGCATTCGCTTACGCTTAGTAGTAACTGCAACCCAACCAACAACCAATTTTCGGTGAAGTAATAAATAAATCCAAGGCAATAAAAATCTGTAAAGTAGTAACTGAATTTTAGGGTAGTGGAACCTGTGTTGTAAAGTCCATGTAATACTAAAATAAAAATAAAACGTATCTAGGTAAAAGGGGATAAATCTACACTACAATCAGTTAAGGAACAATGCTAACAACAATTCGCTAAGGCAATACACAACCACCATTCAGGAGCCATGCGTTACACAACAAGGTGCTATTTGGCAAGGGTTATAAAACCACACTTTTCATTAAGGGAGTAACCCTCAATTCGTGGAGAGTATCCAGCATAAATAAAAATAAAAACAACCAAAATTTACTTTGTTTGACCGCGAGTCATTCAATTCGGCGCCTGTGTTTAACACTATTTTCAGAATAAAATTGATTGAATCATTTCACTGAAGATCGGCTAAAACTATTATGTCCANGAATAGGAGTAGAGCTTACCACAATCGTTGAATGGCACCAGAAGGTACAACAAAACCCTTCAATGCAATTTAACATCGACAATCGTGGAATGAAACCATAAGGTAGAGGAAATCGTTATATAAAATTTAACATCATTAAATCGTTTAATGAAGGGGAATACACTTAAAAATCTTTTAATGGACAGTTCTTCTATGAATGTTGAATCACTGGGTAAGACATAAGCAACCATAGGGAACTCCCAACCGTAGAATAGGGCAGCCAAACTACTTGCCTGATTCACCCCCTAGCATGAACATGAATCCATGAGGATGAACTTGGAAAAGCTTCTCTTCATATATGTCCTACATCTCCAACAGTTTTTCCCTTGCCTCACACTCAAGCAGTGTTCATAACAATAAGTAAATCAAAAGTCTCCTTTCCTAGCATACTTGGCAGCATCCTGCCTCCTCTCATATGATATTTATCATTTGCCCAGGTCTTTTCCCTCCCTTGGGAATTTTCACAGATTTCTAAATCCGTGATTTTCAGGGGCTGCCACTGGCCAAATCACTGATTTTCCACTTGTAATAATTAGCCCAGAGATAGTTCCAACATGTTCCCCACCCATGGAGTCATGGTCAGCTAAATTTAACATGGTTGTTCCATTTGTCCTCCTGCAATCAGTATACAATATTTTGTTTCCATACAATTGTCATATTCAAATAGTTAGTTGGGTCAAATCAGGTCTCTGCCCAACAGTCAAAATAATTAATTACAATTACCAAATTTGAAATTCGAAATTGCCATAAATGGTAAAAATTTTCCAAATTCGAATTTACTAAAAATGGAATAAATTTCCAACAATTTTAAATTTCAAAAACATTTTATTTTGGGGATGTCATATCCTTTCCCCCTTCAGATCCGAAGACAGAGAGCAGTTTCAAGGAGTGCTTCACATGAGTGTTGGGGAGTCGTGTGCAGAGGTTCCTACCCTCCCGGTAAGAAATCCTTCCGTAATTAAATATATAAAGAATGACCCCCACACCCCATAGTAAATGAAACGAATAAATCCAGTCAATTCCAAGCTCCTTAGCAGGTTCTCGGTAGATGTTACGCTGGCGGTCCTAAACACTATCCTCAGTGTTCGTTCCTTTCCTGGAACAGGATTGGATGAGATTTCCACAAATCTCCCTCCAACTCCCAAGTAGCTTCCTTAGGACTAAAGTGCTTCCATTGCACCTTTACCTGAGCGATGAATCTATTCCAAAGTGCTATTTCTCTCTAGAATAGAATGCGCAGGGGTTCCACCTAGAACTCGCCTTCGGGTTCCACCTACACCAAGTTCCAATCAATCCTATGAGTAGGGTTATGAATATACTTTTTCAACAACAAAACATGAAATACATTATGAATTTTTAGATTAGTTGGAAGTGCAAGTTGATATGCTACGGGTCCAATTCGAGCTAGTATCTCGAAGGGCCCACAAAACCTGGGTGCAATCTTGGCACAATTCCCTAACTTCAACGAGCTCTTTCGGGGTTTGACCTTCAAATAAACATGGTCTCCTACTTGAAATTCCAAGTGTATTCTTTTCTGATCTGCATAGCTCTTCTATCTGTCCTGTGCTTCTTTCAAGTTCCGTTGTACCTTTCTTACCATGTTCTCCATTTCTTGGAGAATCTCTGGTCCAACCATGAGTCTGTCAGCCGGGGTATCCCAACTAATTGGATTGATGCACTTTCTGCCATATAGTATTTCGATAGGGCTCAACTTAGTGGAAGTTTGGTACCCATTGTTATATGCAAATTCTATGAAGTTCAGGTAGTCTTCCCACTTGCTTGGTTTTGTTCTTACGTACATGCGAAGCATATACTCTATGATTTGGTTTGTTCTTTCGGTCTGTCCATCCGTTTGTGGATGATAGCTTGTACTAAAATTCAAGTTAGTGTTTATCCCTGCAAACAATTCCTTCCAAAAAGTGGATGTAAATTTTACATCTCTATCTGAAATCACCATTTTAGGAATACCATGCAGTCTAAAAATTTCTCTCATGAATATTTCAACAATGTTTATATCTTTAAAATTAGACTTTATAGGAATAAAGTGTGAAAACTTATTGAGTTTATTGATTACAACCATGATAGAATCATTCTTTTTTTGAGTTTTAGAAAAACTTGTTATAAAGTCCAGTGATATAATCTCCCATTTCCATTCTGGTACTGGTAATGGCTGTAATAGGCCGGTTGGATGCTGGTGTTCGACCTTAACCTGCTGACAATCTTGGCACCTAGCGAAGTATTATGTTGTTTCACCCTTAATACTATGCCAGAAAAATAGTTTTCTAAGTGCTGCTATTGTTTTCTGGTAACCTGGATGGCCAGAATATGGTTTCTTATGCACTTCGTCCAAAATTGTTGATTTCAATTCTGCTGAATCTAGTATGTAAAGTCTGTTTTTAAGTCATAATAGTCCTTTCTTGTCGATGCTTAGATCTGGTTTGTCAGAGATGGCGGTACTATTTTGTAATTCTGCCATTATCTTAGTGTAATTTTCGTCGTTAATACATGTTGTCCTTATTCTTTGTTCCAGATCACTTTCTTCCCTGCTGATGTTTATCTCAAATAACCCATGGACTCTTATGCTTAAAGCGTCTGCTACTTTATTTTCCTTACCCTTGATATGTCTAACCTCGAAGTCGAATTCTCTCAAGAAGGCTAGACACCTTTCTTGTCTTGCATTAAGATCTGGTTGGTTAAACAGATATTTCACCCCGCTATTATCCGTCAATAGTAGGAATTTTCTGCCCATTATATAGTGTTGCCACATTTTTAAGGCATGTATTACTGTTGCCAATTCTTAGTCATGAGTGACATAATTGCGCTCGTGTTCTTTTAATTTTTGGGACTTGTAACAAATCATGTGCCCTTCTTAAGTTAGGACACCACCTAGTCCCTCTTTACTTGCATCAACACAAACTGTGAAGTCTTTATCTGGGTCTTCTACCTTCAAAATGGGTGTCGATGTCAATAATTCTTTCAGCTTGTTAAAGCTGTCTTGACACTTTTGTGACCAGTTAAACTTGGTTCCTTTCTTTTGTAGTGACGTGATAGGGTAGGCTATCATGGAAAACCCTTCTATAAATCTGCGATAATATCCGGTGATTCCCATGAATAACCAGATATCTGCCACATCCTTAGGTACTAGCCATTCCATAATGGATTTTATCTTTTCTGGGTCTACGACAATACCTTCCAAGGAAATGACATGTCCTAAATATTGTATTTTTTTTTTATAAAAGTCACATTTGTCGAATTTTGCCTATAGTTTGTGTTTCCTTAATGTTTGCAGAACTATTCTTAAGTGTTCATCATGTTCCTCCTCCATTTTAGAATAGACCAGAATATCGTCGATAAATACTACTACGAACTTATCTAAGTACTGACTAAAAATGCTGTTCATCAAGCACATAAATGTGGCCAGTGCATTAGTGAGTCCAAAAGGTATGACTACAAACTCGTAATGTCTGTATCTTGTTCGAAAAGCAGTTTTGTTTATGTCCTCATACTTTATCCTAACTTGATGATAACCGGATCATAAATCCAATTTTGAAAATATCTTGGCCCCACCAACTTGATCGAATAGATCATTTATCCTAGGTAAGGGGTATTTGTTCTTAATGGTCATTTTGTTCAGTTGTCTATAATCGATACATAGTCTTAGAGTACTGTCTTTATTTTTCACAAAGAGGACTGGTGCTCCCCATGGCGAGACACTCAGTCTGATATACTCTTTGTCCAACAATTCCTATAATTGTATTTTTAATTCTGTCAGTTATGGTAGACTCATTCGGTAGGGTGCTTTTGAGATAGGGGCTGATCCGAGTAGTAAGTCTATGGAGAAATCTATTTCCCTTGTAGAAGGTAATTCTGGCATCTCATCCACAAACATGTCTCTAAATTCATGTAGGAAAACAAAGTCTTCTAACTTGGGCTTATCTTCTTTTTCTAATAGATTCATCACTTGGATGGCGTAAACTTGACACCCCTTTCTAATACATTTCTTGAGTTGCATCGCTGAAACTTGTCTGACTGATACAGGTTTTGGTATGCCTTGGGCTGTTCTAACAGTGCCAAAATTATCTTTATAGCTAAGTGTCGTTGTATAATAGTCTAGTACTGCTTTGTGTTGTTCCAACCAATCCATCCCGATAATCATATCATAAGATCCTAGTGGTAGGATGTTCATATTGGTCCTTATCTTTTGACCATCTAAGCTGAACTCAAGATCATAAATAAAGTCAACTACTTTCCTTTTAGTACCTATTGCTAGTTGTACAAGACATTATTTTTCATGCTTTAGTTTATTAAGTTTATTCGACTCTACTACATCGGGAGTAATATAACTTAACATAGCTCCAAGTTCAATTAAAACAGAAATTCGAGTGTCATTGATTTTACCTTCGATTTATACCACCGATGACTGGTGGTTAGCTTGTCGACCATCTATGGATGCATTTATCTGATGCAGGCTTCTGCCCATGTCTCCCACTGTCGAGGCTTCCTATAGATTATGAACAACAGTTCTATTTGCTGAAGTTAAATGTGGACAGTTCCTCCTTAGATGAGGCTCTCCACACTCCCAACACTTTAATGGCTCATGGGAGTTGTCCCCAAATTTATTTGTTCCCAGGTTTACCAGTTTACCACTACCTTGCGTATTCGGATGATTGGAGTGAAAATCCTTCCTTGGAAAACTTTTTGCTACATTACGATAAGGAGCTGGCTGGTTTCCCTTCTTCTGCTGGTTCATTCGATCTTGCTTTTTATCCTTCCAGGTCTTGGGAAACTCTACCCATTGTTTATACTGGTCATAGCACATTCGTTCTTTCCTAAATACCTCACTCAAGGATTTGGGGTTGTCAAACTCAATTCTATCCTAGTAGGCCTATGGTAAACACCTTAAGAATCGCTGGATTTTTACCTTATCCTCCCAGATGTACGGTATGAAACTTAGTAGTTCCAGAAATTTATTTATAAGGTCCTCCATTGTCATCTGTCTGAGTCGTAACTCGTAAAATTATTTCGTCTTCCTTTCATAATAGATTTTAGAAAGGTATTGTTTTTTGAAATACTTCTTAAATTCGGACCATTCCAACTGTTTCTCCTTTAGGCCCTTGGCCAATTTCAGGTTCTACCACCAAATGCTGGCCTTCCCCTTCAGATTGTAGATGGCCATTCTGACCTTCATGTTGCTGGAATAGTTGTAGATCTGGAAGTATTTTTTTATGTCCAACAACCATGCCTCAAATTCTTCTCCTGTCTTGGATTATCCATCAAAGGTAGCTAGTTTAATCTTTTTAAATTCTCCTTCAAGGTGGTCTACTTGTTTTCTTTTTCTATCCGGTATAGTTTTGTCTTCAGCTGAAGGTGTCCCTTCAGACGAACTGTCTCTTTTTTCTGTTTTCAGTCCAGAATTATTGGAGGCCCTTTTGATGACTTCTTCGTCATGGTTATCGTCTTTTGGGATTTTCTTGGTTACTATACTACACAGCAGGACTTCATTTATCTCTTGCTGTTCCTGCTGTGCTTTCTTCAATTTTTCATTGTTGGCCTTGAAAACCTGCATTTCAACAATAAGATTCCTCATTGTTTCCAACACCTCCATGGGTGAGCTTCCATCACTGTTCTATCTTGGATCTCCAGGAGGTCCTTGCTACAGATTTCCTTCCATCCTAATTTCTACACCCTCTTGAGCTGCCATATTTTACAAAAACAGAAAGGGATTTCTGTTTGTAACCATAAGATTTATTAGTTTTACATAAATCAAAATAAATACTAAGCAGTTAATGTGGCCCTGTTCAGGCCTAGTGTTGTAGCTTTTGCTCTGATACCATATGTAATATACCTCAAAAATTGTCTGATTTTTTTTTTTTTTTTGTATAAATATCCTTGAATAGTTCGAGATTCAAGCAAGTAAGATTTTTGTTATAAATCTTGAGTCTGAAATTTTGCAAGAGTCCTTACTGTCGTCAACTGTCATTACCATTAAACTTAAATTTTTCTGATCAACGATAAGTGTTTACTCCTCATTTCAATGTTTATTTCAATTCCTGTAATTATAATTACTTTCTGATCTGTTTGTACCTATAACCATTACCACAGTCTTAAAAACACAAACGACTTTGGGACTTTATGGCCAAATCCTTACACGTTAGACCCTACAAATAACCCATTACCATATGTTTACAATACAAACGACTTTGGGGGTTGATGGCCTAGGCCTCATGTGTTAGTCCATACACATAATCACAAGATGAAAATGACCAAACAGACTTAGGTAAAAATAGAGCATTAGTGTATACTCCTTTGTGAAAAGTTTAAATGTAAACAGACCCCAATAGATTTTTTTTTTAAATATCTGGATACAGGATAGGGGTTAGGTAAGGCATTCCAGTTAAACTCAGAGTATGAATATTCCGTAATCCTCCGATCATATTCAAATTCACCTGCACCGTTGGATTACAAGTACTGGGTCTTGCGCTTATGCCATATTCCCACTGGCTGTGACCACGGGCCTAATCAAAATGCCATTCACACTTTGACATTTCGGCATTTAGGCAAGTCACAATCCCTGAAATGGAGCCAAATCAACGGTTCACAAAACTCCATAATCTGATCCCTTCTTTTCTTAATTGAATGACCGACAAGATTTTCGACGTTTTTCCCTTCGAGTGATCGTGATTCTGACATTATAAAATTCATGATCACAAAACCTCCGAAGTGATCAGAAGGTTCACATAACCCACTGAGATGGACGGTTGATGGGATTTTAGAGTTTTTCCTTTCGGGTTTTCGAGACTCACAATAGTCCCTTTCGGCATTTCACGATTTTATCATTCTTGTCGTGAGTGTCCTTGACACCTCCAATTCTCGGTATCCGAAACTCCGAAATAGAGATTAATTCATGGTTTTGGTACCGTTGATTAAGGGTAACCTGCTTTGTAATGAAAAAATCTATCGTTGGAAGTAAAACACCACATGGGATATTCATTTGTTTCAATTCCGAATGAGATATGTAATACTACTTTTAAAAGAATTACAAGGTTTCCCCTTTTGCCTACCTAAAATAGCATACTAGTTATTTTATTGGTTTAATATACTAGCGCCATATTGGCTCATTCCTCGAAAGGATTTTGAAAAAGGAAAAAATACTCGGCTATTGCCGGCTATATGTGTATCTTGTTTATAGTTGACTTCAGATCGCCTGATGGTATATGAATTCAATTTGCACTTACTGTACTAGTGTTAAAGACTTTCCTTTTGAACTTTTAGGTGATTGTGTTGTTATTTACACAGTTAGGAATTTACTCAAGGGTATGTTTTAAGTTTCGAGATGTCCCTTATTCCTTGAGCCTTCACGCTTCTCGTGATTAGTTCTGGTAATTAAACTGTGTTAATTCGATTCACTTCAATAATTTTCCAACATTTCAAGCCATAACTTTTCATTAAACACCGGTTGATATAAAGATGTGTAAATGTTGTAGATGGTCTATAATAATTTTTGGTATTCGCAAGGTCACTTATGTACTTTAAATATACATATATATATTTTAAACACTTGTGATTAGGGCTATCTCCTAAAACAAAAATCATGACTGTTCAGATGGTACATGGAAGAAAATCTTAGTTAATTACTCTACTGCGGTGTGTGCCTTTATATATATTAGAAATGTCTATACACACACACACACACACAAGCACACACATATATATGTGTGTGTGTGTGTGAAAAACAAACGGAGGTCAATCGGGTTTCGGCGATTACAAACGCCTAATACAAAAAACAAAAGACCACACTATTTTTTGAATCCCAAAATGAGAAAAGGTTGTGGGCCCAACACTTTGGGGTTTCGGGGTTTGGGATTTCTGGGTTTACGAACACACGACGAACAAACAAAATGAAATAAGCAATGCCAAATTGTGAAATGCGATTAGGGTGTGGGCCCAACAATTTCAGTCTTCGGGGTTTACTAACTCCCAATGCAAAACACTGTACAACGTCAAATGCCGAATCGTGAAATCCTGAAAAAAGGTATGGGGCCTAGCCAATATCGGGTTTCTACATTTGGTAATGCTTGATGCATGAACAACATACAACTGTAATTGCCGAATCACAAAATTCGATCAGGCTGTGGGGCCACTTTGGATTTCAGCGTTTGCAAAAGCAAAAGAAATCCACGCAACTTGAACCAATAAACTCTGAAATGCCGAAAAAATGAAAACATGAGCATAGTTTACAAACTCAGTAAAATAAAACACAGAGTGACCAATTCAATTCAAAAATTGTTTTCAAGCTCATCCCTATTACAATTTCGACTCTGGTATTTAAACGCAGAAAAATTGCCCCTTCAATATCCTAAGAGATTTCAATCAAGGCAGTGATGGTGTTTTGTGGCCTGCAAAGGTTAAGGCGGCCACCGTTTAAATTATGTAAAACAAAAATGTAATCGGTGGTTTAGTCCTCGAGTCTTTATAGGTCAAGACAACCACCGATTCACTGTTTTCACAGGCGGTGAAATGATTACATACTTACAATCTATACACTATGCAGTTTTCCATTTGCATTCAATATGTAGGTAAACTCAAATCTGCATCACAATTTACTTGTGGGGTTTTCAACTACGACGCTTTATCTTACTACAGTAGTAATCCAAACCACAACACAAATCTTCTTTAAGAATTGACTAGTCATATCCTTCCAACTAGTATACTTTCGGGAACTAGTATTCATAGCAGTAATGAGATGCAGCATAGATAATCCATTTCGAACTAGTAGAGAGATATTCTATAAATTCCTAAGTTTGCAATAGGATTCATTCAATCTTTCATCCTTAATACTATTTCTAACAGATACATTCCATCAAGTATGTAACCATTTAACATTCAATCAGAGAAGGGACAAAAATAACATATCTGAAATAATATGCTGAAAGACAAATGGAACAACCACGTTCCTCCCAACCGTAGAACAGGGCAGCCATACTACTTGCTTGATTCACCCCCTAGCCTGACCATGAATCCATGAGGGTGAACTTGGAAAAGCTTCTCTTCATATATGTCCTACATCTCCAACAATTTTTCCCTTGCCTCACACTCAAGCAGTGTTCATAACAAGTAAATCAAAAGTCTCCTTTCCCAGCATACTTGGCAGTGTCCTCCCTCCTCTCATATGCTATTTATCATTTGCCCAACTCTTTTCCCTCTCTTGGGAATTTTCGCATCTTTCTTAATCCCTGATTTTCAGGGGCTACCAATGGCCAAATCACTAATTTTCCACTTGTAATAATCATCCCATAGGTAAATCCAACATGTTCCCCACTCATGGAGTCATGGTCAGCTAAATTTAACATGGTTGTTCCATTTGTCATCCTGCAATCAATATAAAATATTATGTTTCCATACAAGTGTCATAGTCAAATAGTTAGTTGGGTCAAATCAGGTCTCTGCCCAACAGTCAAAATAATTAATTACAATTACCAAATTCGAAATTTGGAATTGCGCTAAATGGAAAAATTTTTCCAAATTCGAATTTACTAAAAACGAAATAAATTTCCAGCAATTTTAAATTTCAAAAATATTTTATTTTTGGGGATGTCACACTTGGCTTCTCTTGGCTTGCAGAAAAGGTGATGAACAAAATGAAGGAGCAAGGTATCAGGGTAATAGTTAGAATTGAAAATGCAGAAAAAACACAATTCACATATGATAATCAATAACCACACAGATAAGAAACACAAAGATTTCACGTGGTTCACCCAAAATGTTGGGCTACATCCACCAAGCATAGGTATAAGTTGTCTTATTATTCAAATCATGGAGATTACAGCAACTTCACTAATACATCTCTCACTGTGTCTCAACCTTTACGGGCATACACAAATTTATATTAATTTACACAGGAAATTAATTCAAATAATGCACTCCTATCCATATTCTAACTTGGTCTATTTAGTTGCAACCAACACAGAATAATAGGATATAAATCCATCCTTGGAGGAATTCATTGTCACCAAATCCCAACAAACAATATTTTATTAGAGTGGTGTTATTCCAAATGAAATTGTTCACCAGTTTCACAAGGACAAATATATTTTGATCACTATCTAGTTTTTCATTGGTCTTTTGCAATTCCTTTGGAAATATGATACCAAGAAGTGTTAGAATCTATGAGATAGATCTGTACAATATTTATATTCAATTCTTTAGAGACAAGGCTCCATTTCATTCCTGCAAAAATCACAATCTTTTTAGGGGAAGGTTTTAGAAATATGTTTGATAGGAAAGGAACCTCATCATTTGACAATGGAAGCCTAGGATTTCCTCATTAGAAACTGTGAGTATTTTTATGATGAGTATTATATTTATTGTATGATGCATGGGTTTGATAGAAAACCATATTTCCTTTCTATTTTTTCTATAATCATTTCTTGCTTATGTAGGTTTGCAATCAATATGATAAATCGTTCATTTTCCTTGATAAGAAGAAGAATAAATTTATATGGATAACCTTTAAATTTGGGGATCACTCTCAAAGGTGTATTTCATTTAGATAATATAAATAAGGACTAATTTCTTTTTATCTAAAGGAATAATATGTTATTCCATGTTAGAACCTAAGAAATGTATCTAAAACACATATGATAGGCATCTACAATAACAATAGTTTCCAAGAATGTTAAGTACATGGAGAAGGAGTTGGGAAGTAAAAATGTCCTATTGAAAATGAAAAAATAATAAATTCAATCCAAACCCTAGACTTGCTAGTAAAATATAGAATTCCCCCATTCATAAGTAGATGTTCTTATCTTGGATACTTTAAATACATGATTAAAATATTTGTAATAAAACATCGAACTATAAATGATCACAAGGAGGAAAAAGAAAATAACCCCTCAAATAATACAATAGTACCTTATTAAGGGGTTGCAACAAATTATTGAAACATGTCATGTTATTGAGAAAAGGAGAAGTCATTTCTTTTGAAGGGAAATTGAACCTATGAAATATTTGGAGGGCCCTCCTCTCTTAGAAAGTGATAATATTCCCATGCAAGAAGTATTTGAAGCGAAGTAGAACACAACTAAAATCGTTGTGGGTGCAAAATTTGATAGCGTCATGTGTCTTTAGGAAGTATAAATAAGATTATGGTTCACATATTTTGTGGTGGACAATGTGGAATGTAACTCCAATGCTATGGAATAACATGGCCTCCTAGTGGAATGGAAGATTAGATATTTGCGCTAAAGGTAAATGAGGAAATTCTTCTAAACCCACTACTACATCAAAGGATGCACTACTACATCAAAGGATGGGTAGATCAAGTTGTAGTTGTGGTCTCCAAAGATGTATGAAGGTAAAAAAAAAAGAAAATGTAAGTACTTTTTCTTGTACACTCCTAGCTAGTTTAGACAAAGTACATATCAAAATTTCTTCAACAAATAAAGGGTTTGGAACATAGGAATTTTCATTTACAATGTTGTACGTAAAACCATTTTTGAGATATTGATATAGAACATGAGGGGCCTACCTCTAAAAAAGGAACCTCACTAGTAGTGCACCACCCTTGAAGGTACCTTCACAATTTCCTAACATGACTTCTGGATAGTTAGCTGCATCTTTCAACTTTCAAGCTATGTGTATATTCATTGTTTAGAATTTCTTTTAGTCTTTGATTTGTTTGTGCTTAATTTATTATTTTTAGAGCGTTTATGTTACATGAAAGTAATTAAGTAGTTATTTTGTGGACCCTTTGTGTAGTATTCCAGATATAAAAGGGTTAGCAAAGCAACAATGATATAATCAGAACAATACCAAAATAATATTAGAATAACACCAGAAAGAGCACCTTGATTAATGATAGCATTGTTCATTTTCCTCTTCGAGGGGGCAACCTCCAACAGAACAAAACTCTGTTACAATAATATCCAAGACAAAACTTCTCATATCCTCTACTCTTATTTATACTAAATATGTCTATCCAAAAGAACAATCTAGAGGAAGATCCTTCTAGAAGCGAAAATTTCTATTAGGTCTTCTTACATTTGAATTATTCTTCCTTATTGCTAGGCCTTGTTAATATTTTCCTTTATTACATGGAAAAATATTATTCTACCTACGTGAGGGGTTAGGGAGGTTAGTTCCCTAACATGTACTCCCCCTTAAAAACAACCTTGTCCTCAAGGCTTGAGATGAGGAAATTGTTGCAAAATGGTAGTTGGTTCCTAAGTGGCATATTTTGGAGTTGTATCTTTACACTAGACTTACACTTTGTTGTTGGTGCGCTGACGGAGACGATGCTGACGCTGGTCCAAAATTGCTTGTGGCTATAACCAGATGGAGCATTCTTCATCCAGCTTGGGAAGTTTGATTTGAATTTGGCACATAGTTTCAATCACCTTCTTTAAGTAGGAGAGGTAAACATGATTGAGCTTAGAATGATTGGGAAAAACCACCTGTCCCACACGCTTGAGAACAGTATAAGGACCATAACTTGAAGGGGTACCAACAGGGGTTACTAGGTTGGCCAACAAATGTGCACTTGACTACCACTTGTATTTCCTTCATGTATGAATCCACAACCGCGGTTTTATGTGTGTAACGACAAATCTTTGTAGCTTTAAGATGTCGAAATACGTCTCTACCCTGAAAAAAATTAACCCACAATTTGTTGCCAAGGAAAGTGCTCGAATACCACTTGTAGTATTCCAGATATAAAAGAGTATGTAGAACAAAAATATTTTAGCATAGAAATGACAGAGCAACAATGATATAACCTGAACAATACCAGAATAATACCAGAATAACACTAGAAAGAGCACCTTGATTAATGATAGCAATGTTCAATTGCCTCTTTGAAGGGCAACCTCCAGCAGAGTAGAACTCTATTAGAATAATATCCAAGACAAAACTTCTCATACCATCTACTCTTATTTATACTAAATATATCTATCCAAAAGAACAATCTAGAGGAAAATCTTTCTAGAAGTGGAAACTTCTATTAGGTCTTCTTACATTTGACTTATTCTTCCTTTATTTCTAGGCCTTATTAATACTGACCTTTATTACAAGGAAATATATTATTCTATCTACCTGACGGGTTAGGGAGGTTAGGTCCCTAACACTTTGTAAAACTATAAAGAATCATTTCGCGAGATAAATAAAGTTAAGCAATGATTCCTTACCTCTTTGTTTTTTATTATTTTTCATATCAATACTTGTATTTAATTATGGATTACTATATGTTCTTAATCGGATATGATTATTTTGGTTTGTCTTAATTACTTTGTTTTGTTATCAAAACTGTTTCACAGCCTAAGGACAAAATATTTATTAACCTCCCTTTTCACCTCTTCTGCTAGGATTTCCCTACTACTTGGGGTCCACGGGAGCACCATTCCATGTCGGAAAGAAAAGAGATTTTAATTTCTCATGTATTTAGGTCACTGACTCCGTAATGCCATAATGAACACATGACTTTGCACTTGTCCGATCAATTATAATGGTATTATGTTTTTATAATTTTGGTTATGTTGTATTAGGAACCTTCTTTATTTATTGAATTGAAATATTTGTGGACGTTCATTACCTACTAGTTTTTCCTTGGTTAGTAAACATATGCATAAAAATTGACAATGAGAAAGAGGAGTATCACTATTATAGAAATGCACTAAAATGGACGACCTCATCCACAAAGGGATTCTCATAGGCTTAGATTCTTTTCTATTTTGAAAAAATGGATCAACAATGCTGCATTTTAGACATAGATCTTATTTGGATTGGTCATAAGTCGTTTATTTATCGTTCAAGCAAAATTAAGTTTTTTTTGTAGAACTATCTGTTCACTTCTAATCTTAGTGGAATTTCAAATCTCATAATCTCAATCATGGCTTCATCAGAAGAGCATCAGTATTGCTATCTCAAATATGTTATCTGTTATTTCATGTCTTTTAAGTAAATTAAAATGCTAAGTTATTCTGCGCTGCCCTCATATAAGTTTCACAAACCTTTTTTATCCAAATCTTGAAAGTTTGATAAACCTGCCCAAGAGTTCCATTCTAGTAAGTGCATTGCATTCTTAACTCCAAACTAACTTAAAAAGCCTTTCATAACTCTAAACAATGAATAAATTCCCATCCAATACATACAACTACAACACTATACATGGTCATCAAAAATTCCAAATAACCTTCCACAAAAACCTAATTCCAAATAACCTTTCACAAAAACCTATTAAGATAATTGATGCCAGTCAATCCATTAAATCAAGGGTTTGTTTCAGGATTGCAAATAGAGGCAAGGGTTGTTGTCATAACTGTTAAATATAATGTAACCTCACGTTTTGTATTCTTTTTTTTATATTCTAATATACTGTTTTCTGTTATATTTTTTCTCTCTGCATTGCATTTTTTACTTCACAATTTATCAATAACGGGGCTTCTTCTCCCTCGTATAAAACGGTCAAATTTGGAAAATGCCCACTAATAATTAATGAATTTTCTTGCATAAAATTGATATATAAACACAATGAAAATGCCCAATAAATGGGTAAGGATTTTGTCTTCCTATAATCGAAATTGCGCCATTTGATTTGAGGATGATGGTTCGTCTCGAAGAAATATCGTCATCTGCACCGTTTCCAAGACTGTTCGCCTATGGTCAAGCAACGTAACAGATCCTGACAGAATATGCATCTCATGGCTCATGTCTGCACTGCTCTCCACTTCCCAAAAGCGAGACAACAGTCCATCGTTTGAAAGAAATGGCTTCTACTGACGTTTGGCTCAGCTGCAAACATAAATTATTTGTATTGACGAATACAAGGCCAACGGCATCTGACATTTCCTTTGTATAGAACGACGCTAATCTGTCATCTAGCCGCAGATCGGAGGAGCAATCTCACCAAGACACCAGCAATATCTGGTCGAGGCTGAAAATCTCGGATGAATCAAAACTATTAAGCATAGCGGCAACGCTCAACGAATCAGAATGGATCGCATGGTTCTCCTATTCGAGGTTTTTGCATAGATGTAGGTTGGCGGGCCTTTACCTTCCGGTAGGTTTTCGGGCAGGCTCCTTGTCGGCTCCTGATGGATTTCGAAGTTATAGTGGAGCACGTTCAGTAAAAGATCAAAATTGAATCGAAAGGATTCAAACCTGTTCTATAAGGTGAATTTAATCCACATTTTTTTTTTTAAATTACACACTTATAGTTTATGAAGCATTTATAATTAATGAAGGACCACAAATGTTATAAAAATTTAAAAAACAAAAAAGTAGTGATCACAATTAATTTATAATTAATGAAGTACCACAAATATTAAAAAAAATAGAAAAAAAAAAGTAGTGATCAGAATTGAATTGAAAGAGATTCAAACCTGTTCTGAAGTGTATTATTCACCACTAAAAAAAATTACTAAATAGTTAAGCTAAATAGTGGAGCATGTTCACTAAAAGGTCAGTGATCAAAATTGAATTGAAAGGGATTCAAACGTTTTAAAAAATTCCTAGACTTCTCATGGATTTTGAAATTAAACTAAATAGTGGAGCATGTTCAGTGAAAGATCATAGATCAAAATCAAATTGAAAGGGATGCAAACTTGTTTTGGAAGGTGAATTTAAAATTCATCTTTAGAAAAAGAAAAATACACATTTGTAATTTAAGAAGGATCATAAATATAAAAAAGTAGTGATCAAAATTGAATCTAAAAGGATTCAAACTTGTTTTAAAAATATAATTTAAAATTTACTTTTAAAAAAAATCACACATTTATAATTTATAAAAGATCCCAAATATTATACATTGTTTTAAAAATATAATTTAAAATTTACTTTTAAAAAAAATCACACATTTATAATTTATTAAAGATCTCAAATATTATAAAAATTCAAAAGAAAGATGACATTTACAACAATCCATTAGTGCCTTCATGCCCACATCTTGGGTGGTCAATGATCATTGTAACTTCATGATCAAGATTTAGGATTCTACACCTGCTACTTGCTCTTGTTGTATGAAGACTAAAATCACTTATATTCTAGTTGAAATCTTATCTATTCCCCTATATGGCTTGCCCTTCCATGAGATCAAATCTATTTCATAGTTCAGTGCCACTTAATCCTATCACTCTATTGGTGTATTCATTGTTTTAAATGTTACTTAATGAAAACTTTTAGGAGAAGTTTGGACACCTTTTGTTTATGAATCCCAACTTGAATTCATGTGTTATGAGAGTTTTTAATCCTTGTTGATATGAGAACTCACCTCACACTACTATCAATACTTATATGTTTGGATCCCACACTCTCCATAGTACCAT